>JASGAU010406499.1:0-31755 GCA_030220045.1 Australoheros facetus
GAATCTAACAATAGATTAAATGCAGTGTTGAGGCTGTCATTTTCAGCATCTACATGGATGTTAAAATCACCCACTATAATTATTTTATCTGAACTGAGAATCTAACTCAGATAAAAAGTCTGAGAAATCAGACAGAAGCTCTGAGTAAGGGCCAGGTGAACGATAGATAATAATAAATAAAACAGGTTTTTGAATTGGGGTGGACCAGACTAAGAGGCAGAGTTTCAAAAGAATTAAAATTTTGTCTGGGTCTTTGATTAATTAATAAGCTGGATTGGAAGGTTGCTGCTAATTCTCCTCCTCGACCTGTGCTTTGAGGATTCTGGCAGTTAGTGTAACTCGGGGGTGTTGATTCATTTAAACTAACATATTCATCCTGCTGTAACCAGGTTTCTGTAAGGCAGAATAAATCAATATGTTGATCAATTATTAAATCATTTACTAACAGGGACTTAGAAGAGAGAGACCTAATGTTTAATAATCCACAACTGTTTTACCCCTTGGTGGAGTTGAGGTTGCTATATTATTTTATTCTCTATGGGGGGATGGCAGGAGGAGAGAAGCTGCTGAGAGGCGTGTAAGACTTCTGCTTCCCCGTCTCAACCCTGGGTAGTCACGTTCTAGTGTTAACCCTGTGGCTTCAGCAGTCTTGGGACTTGTCTGTAGTAATGCTGCCACCACATGGTGCAGAATGAAAATGGCAATTCAATAACTGAAGTTAGTGAATAAATAAGTTTTTATTTTTACACTCTTAAAAAAAAAACAGTAAAAAATGTCAACTGTTTATAAAATGAAACAGAAAATGCATCAACAAATGTAATCTCAATCCTCAACTATGACGAAAACAATTAGGATTACTAAAAGCAGCATCACTATGACTCATATAAATGAAGTGCTGGAGTCTGATGATTAATACAAAATGTAAAAAAGGCCACAAGGATCATTTAGAAATTTATAACAATGACACAGAGTTACTGAGCTAACAAGAACAAGAACTTACTCCATGCTGTAATGGCTGTAGAACAGTGAAAACTACACAAACAGGTGGAAATCCACTGAGGTGTTATCTATCAGTCAATCCATCTTTTTAGTCTGTCACCTTGACAAGTCATTGTTGTACCATCAGATTTTAGGCCTCAGTTCTGGGAGCTGTGTTAACGGCAGCAGCACCTCGCAGAAACACCTTCCCTCCATTATCACTGCTGTTCAGGAAGTGGGACACTAAGCCGTACAAAAGAGGTCTGCAAAGTAAAATGAAAAAAAAAAAAAAAAAGCTTTGTAATAACATTTCATTAGAGAAGGAAAATGGGTTGAATGACTAATTATTTAAATGTGTATGTCTTTCAGTTTTCCCTGGAGATAAGTGCTAAAAAAGTCACAAGCTAGTGTATCATCCTTTTCACAGGTACTGAGTCACATGATTTCCCCAGAGATAATCTGACTTTTACAACACAAATAGTCCTGTTTCTTCAAAACTGTGGATTGAAGCTAACACTTCTAGGTATTTCAAGATAAAACTATGATGCTGATTCATGGAGACATTGGGAAATTGTTACACCCACACTGAACATACCCCAAAGAGTTCAGTAAATTTTTGAACGCAGTGTTCAGGAGCAGACTATACTGGTATTTCCCAAATCCTGCTTTCTATACTTACACCGACTTGGAGCTTGGATCCTCTGCAACTTTCAGCTCACTTGCCAGGAACTGTCTGTCCAAAGGAACTTCGGGTTGGCCCGACTCTGTGAAAACAAACAGTGCTGAGAAATATTCACTTTTCTCAGGAGTAGTTACTGGTTATACTGAAATACTGTTTGGAACATAAGCAGTCATCAAGTGTCAAGAGTAATATTTCTGCTGTCACCACTGAATTCACTATTTCACCACAAATGGGTCACTCTACCATACCATGTAAAGACACACTCATTGAACACTTTATTAGGTAATGGTTTGGATCTGCTTTTGCCTTCAAACTTGCCTTAATTCTTCATAACACAAATTCAATAAGATGCTAGAAAATTTCCTATGAGATTCTGGTCCACTTTGACATGACAACATCACACAGTTGCTGCATTTTTTTTTGGCTGCACATCCATGATGTGAATCCCCACCCTATTAAATCACCACCAAGGGCCTGAACTGTTGATACAAGGCTGGATGGATCCATGCTTTCATATTGTTTATGCCAAATTGTGACCAAGATTCATCAGACCAGAGAACATTTTTCCAATATTCTGTTCTCCAATTTTGGTGAGGCTGAGTGAACTGTAGCATCAGTTTATTGTTCTTAGCTGACAGGAGTGGCACCCGGTGTGGTCTTCTACTGCCTCATCTGCTTTAAGGTCTGACACGTGCATTCAGAGATGCTCCGCATGACTTGGCTGTAATAAGTAGTTATTTGAGTAACTGTTGCCTTCCTACTAGTTTGAAGCAGTCTGGCCATTCTCCTCTGTCATCAACAAGGCATTTTTCACCCAGAAAATTGCCGTTCATTGGATATTTTCTCTTTTTTGGACCATTCTCTGTAAACCCTAGAGATGGTTGTGCCAGAAAATCCCAGTAGATCAGCAGTTTCTGAAATATTCTGACCAGCCTGTTTGGTGCTAACAACCATGCCACATTCAAAGTGACTTAAATCACCTTTCTTCCCCATTCTGATGCTCAGTTTGAAGATCACCAGATGGTCTTTAACCAGGTTTACACGCTTAAATCCACTGAGTTGGTGCCATGTGACTTGATGATTATATACTTGTGTTAACTAGCAGCTGAATAGTCGTACCTAATAAAGTGGCCGATGAGTGTATTTGACATCGTAAAAGTAGTTAAAGCTGTTAAAGTTAGTAAAAAAAAAAAAGATGCGCTCGTACTTTAATGTCCTCACCCACCTGCCGTCAGTACCGACGCTGTGTACCTGTACTTGTTGAATTCCAGGTACTCCCGGATGAGCTCGTTGATGAGCAGGTTTTCATGGGACAGGGGCGGTCGCGGTTCACGCTGATCATCCAGGGCGCTGAACACCTCCGCCCGGATGCGAGCCTTCAGCTGGCCCAGCACACCGCGGGATTCCAGCGTTTCCCTCAAAGCTAAAACATTCACAATTTTAAAAAACCGGAGCAGCGCAAGAATAATACTCTGGAAAACTGAACAACTCCACGGGATAAACTCGGCTTGCCTTTTTGTTAGTAAATGCAGTTTACAAACGAAAGGGGGATGTTTTTGTAATGTACGACGTACCCCGCTCAAAAAAAATGCCAATTTAACATATTCTTTGCATTTTTAAAGCTATAGATCACTTTACTAGGACTCGTACTCATGTCAAAATCGTTACAAACCACTCTTGAAATCGTAGTAATTTTCAACCATTAATCTGTTTCCATTGTAATAAAAATGTGTATTACCTTTCCTCCCCACACGCTAACTAGCTTAACTTTAAACTAGCTAGCTACCGGCTGTTAGCGTAGCGAGTAGCGGAAATTTCACGAAAAAGCTAGTGTATTGCGTCTTTAGTTGTGCCGAATTGAAATATAGGTTTAAATAGTAAAGACAGCAATGGGTTGATTTATGTTTAACATTTCCCTAAAACCAGTGCCATTCAGGTGGCTGATTTAGCAAACCTTTGAATGGAGGCTGGTAAGGACGTCGCTGTGTTGTTGTTGTTAACCTTGCCAGTCTCCGTAGCTTCTCACTAACTTACAAAATAACATCTAAAGTTGTGTTGGTTGATTAGAGATCACATTAAGTACTAGTTAGGATATAAAATAACGAATAATGCTAATAACAGTGAGTGCTTACCACACTTTAGTTCAGTGATGGTCGCCATTGCAACAACTGTAAACCAACAGCTGCCTGTAGGCTACTCTTCGTAGACGTCTGCCATCTAGTGACTGAGTCTAGTAACTTCAACTAAGACCCCCAAACGATGTGTTTGTCATTTTTGTAAACTCTACATGCGTCTTCCGACAGTTTAATGCTTCATATTACATCACACTAAAATTATTATAAGCCCGGCCCTGGTGACATGCAACAAACCGCAGTAAATCTCCCATTTAATGAGCTTTGGTTAAGCTCTGATACAAAAACGTGTATGTACTTAGAAAAGCAGAACTGGAGACATGAGAAAGCAAAAGTTTTGCCTTAAATCCAACAATAGTCTTAAATGTGAGCATGCTTGCCTCTCACTTTCAAAGTGTGATTATCAGGAAAGACTCGTTCTTAACATGAAATGTGTCTTGTTTGTTTTTTAAATATGAAGACTTGTCAGTTGCAGTTCGGCTTGATATGCTCTGATATAAATACATAGAGATAATCTCTCACTATAGTTTCACGTCATTATTTGAAATTGCCTTAATCTTTCCGTAGCACTTCTTTTTTTTTCTAAACCAATTTCACCTCTATTCACTTAAGAATGTGAAGTCACTGAGTGAACCATTGAGTCAAATAAATTTTATTTTCCAGCATGATGTATGTAACAAAAGACATTAACAGTAAAAGGTCAGTGAAAATGATCAAGCTTGTTATAAAAAGTATAAATATAATATAATCCTCAAAATTTTAAGGACATTTAATACATTTTTGTCATATGGTATAAATAAACACTTGGGTTTCTCTTAGAATACATTGTCTAAACCAGTAAGACAAAACAGTAAATGCTTCTTCTCTTTGAAAAGTTCATAGGGTTCATCCTTTGACTTGAGAGTAAAAATCAACATGTCAGCACCATAAAAAAATACTGATTTTTATCTTCTCTGTGTGTGTACAGCCTGGGTCTGTGTGGTAGACACTGAGAGACAATCACACAGAGATTTATCTCCATTGTTTTCACGAGGCATTCTCTTCATTCATGGTGGTTTTCACTACCGGTGTCAGGTTAAATCTGACCAGAAAGGACTCTATTGACTTTTTTATGTGTTTACTTTGACAGAAATAAACAATGGCCACAACATAGTTGGATGATTGCTAATGTGCTGGCTCACTTCAATGTTTTCCTTTTTTTTTCTCCCTGACACATAAAAACTCAAAACTCGCTGCCCCACACTTAGATTCTGAATGCTGTACAAACCTCACTTCCCCATCGTTTGCCAGCGCGAACCTTTTGAAGGTTAGTGTGTCAGAGAATTTCCTGACCCAGTTTCTGGGAAGAAGACAAAACAAACTTTATCATTTCAAAATGATTAAATTGCCTCTTCTTTGGTATACAAGGCTAAAAAAGAGTAAGTAAACATCCATATTTAAGCCTGAGAAAACATAAAAAAATACATCATGTGCTTAATAAACACTTTAAAAAAAAACTACAAAAATAATATAGCTCCCATTCTTAAAGAGAATGAAAATCCTTAAGATCTGTGGTACCCTTTCATTCCAGCCTTTGGCCTAGTCTTTTTTATGGAATAAATTGACTCCACTAATCGATATGCAACATTTATAGCTCAGAGACTCTCAAATATCCACTATAGCGTTCCTTTGTAGTGTTCATTGTCTGAGGTGAACAATGTCTTTTCCTGACTTGAGACAGTGTGTTAAAAACCAACAAATGCTCTTGAGATTCATCGACAATGCCCTCACAGAGAGGTGTTTTAGAGCTGCCACAAAGTTTGGAACGGCCCAAATTAATGTGTGTTGGAGAGCCATAAGCATAAGGTGCCGCATCTGTACACCAGGTCACCAGTTCCACGGCCAAAGCCCAGCAGAGACCTAGACCAGCCCAGCTTCCCGGCACATTCGATAGAACTGCCCCTTCTGTGAGATGAGGTTGGCTGGAGAGTCCATCTCAGAAATGTGGCCTCTGTCCATGACGATAACTCTGCAAAGCAGCAAAAAAGAAACAATATTGTTTACATCCACCATATAGGTGTGTAATAAGTTCAAGGCACATCTGTATTCCAATTGGCACAAAACAGCCTCTATGTCATCTGACATGCCATTGTTTCTTTTGCTGCATCTGGATCTCTGCACCTGCATCATTCAACTAGCATATAATTTGCCTCCCATCATCTAGACACTCAGACCGCTCAGTTTTAACATAGACATAACTTTTCTCTGTGTGGTAATGAGTATCTACAAATTACTGATAGACTAAATTAACAATGCATTCATGAATTTTGCAGTTATATAATGCNCAATTCATGTTTGTCACAAAATCCCATGGTAAACTTGGATTTGACTCATAGCCCACAAATAGAGTCCACTGCAATAAATTCCCATCTTTACTTTCTGAGCAGTGTAACATCTAATATAGTATCTTTATCTAATAACTCACTAAAACGAATTAAAAAATTGTCACCATTACTTCAGTTCACCGAATAGACAGTGAATAGTAATGTACCTGGTGTAATCCATGATAGTGTTTAGGCGGTGAGCGATGGTCAGGACAGTGCAGTCCTCAAACTGTGTGCGGATTGTTGACTGGATGAGTGTGTCGGTCTCCAGGTCCACAGCGGCTGTCGCCTCATCCAAAACCAGGATCTTGGTTTTCCGCAACAAGGCTCTGGCTAGGCATACGAGCTGGCGCTGACCCAGACTGCATATGCAAAGGAGAAGAAGGGAAGATAAGAATATCATAGTAGAAAAGGTGTTTTATCTGAATTGTCATATTGATGTGCTTTTCTATACCTGAGGTTTTCTCCTCCCTCAGTGCATTCATGGTTAAGTTTGTCAGGCAGATTAGACACAAAGTTTTTGAGGTGCGCAAGCTCCAGCGAACTCCAGACCTCCTCGTCTGTGTAGGTATCAAAGGGGTCAAGGTTCATCCGGAGGGAGCCTGAGAACAGCACAGGATCCTGTGAGAGAGGACAGCAGGTGTTATTCATTCATTGTCCACACTGGTAACAGAATCAGTACAATTTTTTATTGTCTCATTTTACACTGGATACAGATGGCGACTATTGCAAACAGTTCATGTGATGAAAGCCAGATCTCAGTGTGAGTTAGTAGTACTGTTGTACCTGAGGAATGATAGTAATGCGTGATCTGAGGTCATGGAGTCCAATGTCAGCAATGTTCACTCCATCGACAAAGATCTTTCCCTTTGCTGCCTCTAAGATCCTGAAGATTCCCAAGGCAAGTGAAGACTTTCCTGCTCCTGTTCTACCCACAATTCCAACCTGAAAAAATAAAGGTTTCAGAATTTATATTTGAGATAATTAAACAGTGTAAATCAAGACTACAAACAATTTTAACATCACACAAAATGAATTACCTTCTCTCTCTCATGAATATGCAAAGAAATTCCTTTCAGAGCCAACTCAAGGCCTTTACGGTACTGCAGTCCGTAGTCCTGGAACTCTATAGTACCTTTCTGAGGCCAGGCCTGGGGCAGTGAGCTGCTCTCTATACTCCAACTGGCCTGTATCAGACAATAAGAATGGATGAGTAGAGAAAAAAAAAAAACCCTTCTCCAGTACAGTTTTGGATTTATTGCCCTAAGCAGTGATTGGTGCATTTTGTGTAGTGGGAATACTGACCTCTTTAGGCGTGTCAGCATACTCGTTCACTCTCTCAACAGAAACAATGTTGTTTTCGACATCAGTCCAAGATCGCACAATCCAGCTCAGGATTCCAGTAACCTGCAATATCCAGTGCAAATAATTTTACTTTTCCTGAAATAAACAGCATTTTCTGATTGTAAAAAACAATGCATTCGTCACTTTTTTCCCCATCTAGCTCTCTCATGCTGCTGCTGCCGCGTGGTCAGTGAAAATGACTGTATTTCTGGTGTTAATAAGATGGATATTGGGACATATCCAGCATAACAGTGTGATTGTGGGTAGACCTTCTTACCTGGAGAGAGTGTGACACAGCCAAACCAACAAGGCCTGGGCTCAGGGTGCCTTTCCCCATCACAGACAGAATGGCAGCAGCTAAGACCACACCATTACCAACAAACTCCAGATTGACTGCCAACCACCTGTGGATGTAACAGTGATTCAGCCTTTAGGCATAGAAGTTCCAAAATGTGTCCTCATTACTACTTTATAAAGCAATTACACCTCCTAATGTTATAAACCATCACCATCCCTCATAAACTCCTAAGCGAGCAAATGGGTGTATAAATAAAGCTAAATCACTTTATAATCATCGCATGTCCTCTCACCGAGTGGCCACAAATCGGGGAAAGTAGGAGGTCTGATTGAAGTCGACCCTCTCATTAGCCTGCAGAATGAACCTGGACTGCTCTCTGAAGGCTCGGATGACGCTGGCGCCTTGCACTGTCTCATTGAAATGGGTGTAGATGGGCGAACGGCTCACAGCTTCCAGCCTGCGCAGCTGACAGGATGTGGCAACATAGAAGCTCTGTGGGCCACAGTGGAAATATAAAACATCAGCTTTAATGAATGAAACAAGTGGGAGCACTCGGGGCTTTCCCATAATTCAGAATGCAACATCTATGTCAGCAGGTGGGAAACAAAATACAAGTGGATGGGAAAATCAGCAGATTTGGTTTTGGAGCCCAGAACTTTCCAATAACATAGAGTAATGGAACCCAGCTCTTGCTAAGCAACATTCAGCAGAATCATCTCAAATAAGAAACTAAAGATCAGAGTGGGGAGTTTATATTTTGGGGAGAAAATGTACCTGAACAAAGGCATAGAGGAAAGAGAGAGGCAGGATGATCACGGCTGCAAAGGGCGTCGCCATCAGCACAATGATGCAGACTTCCATGAGCTTAAACACGTAGCTTAGCATCATCTTCAAGCCCTCAGGCACCATGCAGTCAATAGCGTCAATCTCCTTGGCAAAGCGATTCAGGAGGTTGCCACTTGGTGTGGACTCAAAAAAAGACATTGGAGAGTGCAGCACGTTGTTCAGCAGGTCCATGTGCAAGTGGCGAGAGGCGATAATGCCACAGATGGAGATGGCAACAGTCGTACCAAAGATAGCAATACCTATAGAAAAGGGGGACATAGTGTTTATTAAAATGTAAACTGTTTGAATCCTTTAAAGTGCTTTTCAATGAGGACTTATAAAACCCACTAACTGACCCTGTACAAAGCCCAGAGCCCCAAAGACAGTCAGTTTCAGGTCTGTATCAATCTGGGTGCCGTTAACAACAGGATCATCAGCCCACATGCTGAGCCAGTAGTTGTAAGCCAGAGAGGCGCCTTGCTGAAAGGCGTACAGGAAGACAATGGGGATGATGATGGCCAAACCGATTGTCTTGAAGTACTTCTTGTACATCTCCAACCTCACCTGTAATACAAATAGATAAAAAAGCAGCAGAAATAAGAGAACTGTCTTCACATTAATTGGCGTATCCATCCATTTTCTGCCATTTATCCAAGTCCAGGCCACAGACATTAACAGTTTTATTTATCTTCATTGAACCAGCAATAACTGTTTTCTGTCCACGCAACCAGAGCTCTGTGCCTGACATGGACATGTTAGGGATATCCATTCTCACTGACATCCTACAGACCCAAGAGTAGAAAAAACAGTCAGAAATGGAGGCTTTACAAAAGTCTGAAGCCTGAGATTTTGTTTACACAGTGATGCAGTTTTAATGAGCATCTACCATTGTAACACCACATGTAAAAAGAATAACAGGTCTCCTGTAGAATAGTATGGCAGACATTTAGATAGCAAACAGATATGGACCAATATCAAGGTGCAAGTTTAAAGCTTTAATTTTATTTTTTTAACTTTGCTTCTGTGCTACTGTTTACTGTTTGGTGCTGGGCAGGTAGTGGAAAGGTGGCTTTTTATTGAAGAAAAGTGGCTTATTATCTTGCTTTAGCCAAAAATGACATACGATGGGGAGTGACTGTCTACCAAAACATTGCACAATTGTAAAATAGCAACAATCATTTGAAAAACACTGGCAAGCTAAGAGTTGAGGGTAACTGCAGAGCATGGTGGGGCGTGGCACTGACACCCAATTTTATACCATTTTCAGACTTACTCTTCCAGTGTGTGCCTTGTCAGCTTCAGTGAGCTTGCCCAACTCCTCTGGTACTCGTTCCTGGTCTGTTTCAGACACAGGCTCCATATTCTGCAGGTTGGTATTAGTGGTGTCACCCCTAAAGAGAGGTCAGAGGTCAGTTTCATAAAACAGGATGGTTGGTATTCCAAATATGAGAATGAGAATTGATGTGTTGGTCAATGTACCCGATGAGCTGCTCCTGTGAGAGGTCTCTGGAGAATGGCATGAAGTCGACCATGCTGAGACGAGCATTAGACCTCCTGGAACCAGCTACGTGAAAAGCATGCATAGTGGCAAGTTATTAGTGGAGGTTGTCTTACTGGGAATCTAAAAGACTGTTTTTATGTAAAACAGCAAAATGAATTTCTGAAATGTCTCTTCACCTCGCTGTATGGCGCTCTCTTTTCGCTCTGTGCTTGCAAAGGTGTGGATGAAGTCTGCAAAAGCACCATGGCGGCTGAGGAGCTCCTGGTAGGAGCCACTCTCTGTGATTTCTCCATCTACCAGGACGAGGATGAGGTCGGCCTGCGGCAGGAAGCTCATCCCGTGGGTCACCAGGATGCGGGTCTGTGTAGCGAGCCACACAAGTTAGAAAAATAACATGTAAGCACAATCCAACACTAAATTGAGGCTTTCTTGAAAACAAAGGTGTCAGCAAAGTGGCGGTCTCCATATTATCATAACAATAGCACAGAACTTGTAAGTGGCGTAAGTGTCTTTGTGGCTGCACTGAACTGGATGAACTGCACTTTGACAGCGATATGTGGCATTACCTTGTCTCTAAGGACTCCTTTTGGTCCAATGACTTTGTCAAAGATGTGTTGACCCACATGTGCATCAACGGCAGACAGCGGATCATCCAGCAAGTAAACATCAGCCTTTCTGTAGACAGCCCTGGCCAAACTCACTCTCTGCTTCTGTCCGCCTGAGAGGTTTAGTCCCTGCATGGAGAAAAAAATATTTAAAATGTTTGAGACTCAACTTATGTAAGAAATACAATTTTCTTTTCTTTTTCATCAAGTATTCAATACCTTCTCTCCAATTTCTGTAGCATCTCCAGCAGGTAGGATGTCCAGGTCAGGCAGCAGGGCACAGGCCTCCAGTACACGGTGGTACCATGTTTTCAATTTGTCACGGCCAAATATGATGTTGTCTTGGACTGTGGCGTTCTGGATCCAGGCCTGCTGGGGAACATACGCCACAGAACCCTGTGAAGACACAGTCAAAAGAGAGAACATCAATATTTATTACAAGTTACCCACAAACTATGAATAGACCTTGTTATGGAACACAAGCTTAGTACCTTGACAGTAACTTGGCCACTTCTTTTCTCCGTTTCTCCAAGCATAGCGGACAACAATGAGGATTTTCCACTGCCCACATGCCCAACCACGGCAACGAGGGAACCGCGAGGCACACGGACACTGATCCTAACACGTTAACAAAGAAGTGAATTTTCCTGTAAACCTCAAGTCTTTGATTTTTATTGTTGATTTTTTTTTTTCCAATCTCGTTTTTTCTAAACACATACATACTAAACACATACCGTTTGAGACACGGAGGACCCTCTGCAGACCAACTGAAAGTGCCATTTTCTATGACAACATCTTCCCCATCTATACAGTAAAGAAAAGATCAACTAAAATGAACAAAACATGCAATGAGCACTGGAAAAAAAAAGTATTCTTTTATCCGTAGTGATAAACAACCTTTCAAAGCAAAGTTTTCCCTTGAAGTTATGCAGCAGGGTGCAGCTGGGGCGTAATTACAAGTGAATTTGCTTAATCATACAAATTACAGAGCCGCTGCTTTTTCACGAGCTGTCTTAGGAAGTGTTGACAGATTACAGGCAGAGAAGTGCCGTATATTTTTTTATTTCTCTCTGAATCATATGTCTGAATTCATGCTGTGATTTACGTTCAACCGCCGAAGGGAACATCCTATAATTACCCTGTCTACCAGTCAGCCTGGGGACCCAGGAAGTGACAGTGCACATGATCCATACAAGGCTGTGGTAGTCCACAGTTATAAACAACTACATCGTGTGGGATGCTTATATTGATTATGACAGCCTGTGATTTTAGGCTGTATGGGGAAACCAAACTGTGTATATTTGTGAAATTGAAAAATATGGAAGTGTATTCATTCAGTGTAATAGTTTATATATGGGTGGGGTTCTTACCAGAGCTCAGTGATGTCTTTGAAACATTGTCCACTTTCAGTTCTTCTGAGCACAAGTACTTTCCCAGACGTTTCAGTGAGACTAAAGCCTGAAACAGTCAGGGAGTAGGTTAATTGGCCCATATCTGTTGTAGGACTGTGAAAACATTCCTCATTAGGAGATAGAGGACAAATGCAACCTACCTGCATGGTTGTGCTTATTGCAAATGGAAGCTGACTGAGTGGGGTCTTCAGGATGTTGATTAGTGCCATGGAGACAAACACCTTCTGTGCATCCAAGACATTCTTGTCATCAAGCATCACATAGACTCCAAACATAGCGAAAGCAATCTTGGGGGGGAAGAAAAGCACTAAATGTTACTTTTATGGGCAGAATCCTGCATGCTCTTTAGACACAGACAATTCAATTTTAAGCATAAGGATTGCACTGGCCTATATTGATCTAAATGTCAATATACTTTATCCCACGCCGAGACAAAAACCAGTAGCAATACTTTAGCTGTCTGATACTGCTTTCTGACTTCCCCGCCCTGTCTGTGGCACTTAGCCCCAAATCTATTTGTTCTGAAGACCTGAATCTTTAAAATCAGGCCACTTATGTGTAATTTAATTTTTTTTTTTTTTGCCTTTCTAGCAAGGTTTTTTGATCGAATAAGACGAAATTCTGTTCAGACATCTCCAGAGGATAAATTGCAGTGATTTGATGATCTGGCACTACCATGTTGGGATGTGGCGTTCAGTACTTGTAATTATTGTATTGTCTTAGCTGTAGTTTGCGTTAGTAAATGCTGGCACAGTAAATTGGTGTAATGGTGAACATTATACCTGTTGGTGGCCAACATGTTAGCATGACTGACTGAACATTAGATTTAGCCCAATGTAGGCACAAAATAAATTACTAAATTAAATTCTTAAGAATTCCCACTCTCTGGATGTCTGCTTTTATGGGATGCTACCTGCAAGAGAGTCCTAAATGAATGGGCCCCTGTGGAGCTGTGCGCCTAAATGTAAATACAGGTACACTTTTTTCTTCTGCAAACTAAACTCTTGTTTTTGATAGAAGAAGCTGAGGCAAGAGAAACAATTCCATTTTCAAATTTCTGCTGATTTTGATCGATACCTTTCTGTAAGGATTAGGAATGTCCAGCACAACGGAATGAGCTATTTTCAGACTTTAGATACACAGGTCTACTTGCTAGAGTTAGCCTCTATATTAGCATGGCTTTCAATGTATTGTTCTCACCAAGAAAGAGGAGGAGTTAAAGGATGCTATGGAAATGGAGTAGAGAATCTGAGACTTCTTCAGGGCCTTGAGCTCCTTTTCTCTGTAGCCCAAAACCTGCTCCAGGAAGGCCTTCTCCCAGGCATAAAACTTCAAGATCTTTATCCCATTCAGGATCTCATTCATCAGTCTGATGCGGCCATCCATGAACTTCATTTGAATCTCCTGTTGACCAGACAGAGGGGTTTTTAACTTGATATTGTTTGAAAAGGAAAAAATGCAAAGCTGAAACTGGGGAACAGCGGATAGAAAATTATCAGACCAAAGGACATACATTCATTTGTGAACATGGGTTTGGCTCCTCTCGTTACAGCTGTAGTAGTTTTCCCGAACATCACAGAATTTGTTTAATTCAGTAAGAATTTATTGCTTGTTACATTTTGGTGATTTTTATAACAAGGAAACAACAAAGAGCCAGGAATGTGGTCACTGCATTCAAGACTAAGTTCGATTAAACTGGCATCCAAATTTACAGAACCCTCTGTTGTTTTTCCAAAGAAATGAAAAATTATGCCTTTCTACTGCCCACCCTTTCCTGTCATTGTTTTTCAAGCATGTTATATGGACCAGACATCAAAAGGACAAGGGAGAATGTACCATCCAGGCCAAACACCCACACAGCTCTTCAGTCACTATCTAAACCAGCTGTGGCATCCCTGACCTGACATGCCAGATGTCTGGGCTACTGGAACATGAGTGTGAAGGATTCCTGTAACAGCTTTTACCTGCAGCTTGCTTCTTTTCTTTGCAATGAATCCGTTGAGTGGAAAAATGAGAATGACAGTGGCAATTCCTGCCAGAGCTGATGGGCCAAGATGCTGAATAACAGAGAGGATATAACTGTCAAGGTTTTTTTTTTTTTTTTGGTTAAGCTGCATTTGTGCATGAATAGGATGCATTGTGAAAACACTACATTTCAACATACCTGCCAGAGGAAAAAGAGACAAAGAGCAATTTCAATAGGAGCCAGCCAGACAGCATTGAAGTACACAACAAAGTCCATGAGCTTCTGAGTGTCTGCTGAAACCAGATTCACAATCTCGCCCACGGTGCACGTCCTCCTGGCAGAGCTGTTTATCACCAAAGACTGGATTGACGACAAAAGAGACAGAGACATTTTAGCATTGTTTACCGTGTAATTTTATATACTCATAAAGATTTCACACAATCATTCATCTTAGGTAAAAGCTGCTAATCACACACTGAGAACCGTGTTCCAGTCTGGAAGAAGATAAAGATTTTGTTTTTGCCACTTACGACATAATTTATGTTGTGTGTCTATGCTGGTTAGTGGCTTCATGTGCGTAGATACAGATTTACCCACCTTCCTGTAAACCAAGCCCATGACAGCTGTCTTCACTCTCATTCCCACTGTGAAGCAAGTATACATGTACTGATGGTTGAAGAGGGACTGAAGGCAAGACAGGAGGAACATGAGCGTGGCGTAGAAGTAGCCCTTCCACAGGGGTGCATCTTCGTCTCTCATGAAAGCCAACAGAAGACTATGGAGGAGGAAAAATAGATCATGGTTAATTAATCCCAGTGTTCAGCAGTTTGCACATGTTGAATTTTGTCTTCAACCTCTGTATCAAAGCACTGTTTCTATATTTTTCCTGGAAAGTAGTGAATGATGCAAAGCAAAACAGGCGCAGACAGGTTTTTACTCTTTTTACTGATTCAATCTGGTATTATCTGACTCTCTTTGTCTGCCTTAACCAATGTCCTTGAGCGCTGCTGTGGCTGCTGGCTGACTGGTCCTCACAAAGTAGCTTGGGTTGCACAACAGAGCTCAGCCTGTGGCCAGGCTGCCCTCACACTTGGCCAGCGGCTCCCTTATTGTGGTCCAACTGCATTTCTGCCATTTAGAGCCTCCTCTCCCTCTCTTCATGTCCTCCTTACTGGAGCAAAGACGGCTGTGGTCTCGTCTACTTTTCTTGCTCACAGCTCTATGACCGTAATTAACACTTCCACTGATTCTGTGCTTTGCATCAACAACAACATTCCAGTCTGACTGGTGGGCTGGTGCGGCGGGTGGCGGGTCAGCCATGACCTGTTTTCACTGCTGCCAGCTTCAGTTGTTGTTCGGCTGTTGTCGTAAATCACCCAAATCCCTTAACGCTATTTATCTGTCTATCTCTCTCTCTTTCTATATATATATATAGATATTTTAGACAATCGTATTTTAGTCTGCTGTTTCTTGAATTTTCCCAGCAGTAAAACAATAAAAATTTTTTTTACTCTAGCCTGGACTGCAGTGCATCCAGGTAATTTCAGTCAGAGCTGAGGTTTGGAAGGGTTTGACTGCAGCTTTCCTTAATACAGTACTCAATGCCATTTGGTTTGTGGGACTCCAAGCAGTGAAAAAGCTATATTTGAGAACTCAACAACAGTATCTCATTCCAAATATAATGACACAGTTTCTTATGCTTAGTAACCCTCTTTCTATCAGACTACAGCTGCTTCATTTCTATCCTTATGTTAAATTGCCCTACAAAAACTTGTGGATTGTATTCATAAGAGAATCTGGGGGAATTTCAGCAATGGAAAAAAAATACCCGTGGGCCTCATGATTCTGGGCTGAGATACACTTAATATCTACTAATATTGGCAGGTCATAGTACAGCTATTTAAAGCCAGATGGCTTTCATAAGAGCTAAATTTGGGGTTCTGGTGGATTTTTTCGTTTAAGTCTTACCTCAGCACCTGAGGGATGGCGAACATGAAGGCATCGTGGAATATGATACACAGAGTACCGGTCAGGAAGTATGGCCCGAACTTGCGTGCTAGCGTTCTGAGGAGGAAGAAGCCAGAGCTTTGCTCCTTTTGCAACTTCCTGAGGAGCTGAGCCTGGTCTGGCAGTCGGCTTCCCAATGCCACACCTGCTGCTAAGGCTTTCTCCTGCCTATAAGAGGGAAGAAATGCACACAATTACAGACATCTATGTCAAAGATGCACAAACGCGCTGTTGCCTTTAATGTGAAACTGTAAAAAAGCAATTTTTTTTTTCGTGCCATCACTGAATTTGCTCACAGCTGAGAAAAACATCATTTGCTGAAATAATTATTAGACTTAACGACTGCTTTCAAAGCACTTGATCATGTTAACAAGCCTCGAAAATGGCACAGAGCTCTAGTCTTGACATTATGGTATTGTATGTCCTCAAGTGAGCCTCTCAGGGCCTATTTTTAGCCCTAAATGCCTGTGGTGATGAGACATCCCAAATTTTAATTCACCACAGTTACAGCTGTGCTCTGCTTGGGTCATTAATTCGACTAGCACCATGTTGATGTTTGACCACATTGTAATAAAATGGGATTGATTCTTTGGCCATGACTATAAGGAGAGGAGTACAGGGGATCACAAGCCTGCATCAAAATAGCAAGACAGAAGGAACATGAAAGACAACATGTGCGTGTCCTGCACATGCCATTTCTTTGTGTTTCTGCTGCAGATTCAAGCACCAACCTCTGTCTAATACCCATAGTTTGAAAGATGACTGTTTATCAGGTGAGAAGGGCAAATCAAAATTATGTTATTGGTTCCATTATAGAAACCTGAGCATCCAGATTTACTTCTGCTTCCATTAGTACACGAGGGTCCACTAAAGTATGAATGACATAAATTTCATCATCAGGGGTTGCACGTGACGCTCAGCACAGCGGTTACTGAACCCTCCAATTTGCGGTGACACCACAGACTTGTCCATCAAGCCACAACACTACATGGGTGCCAACTGCACATGCTTCTCCCAGGCAGACTCCAAGTGGACTAGAAAGTAGTATAAGCAGAACAATTATGTGATTGTGGTGTCTGCAGATGTCTGTGTACGGGTCTGCAAGAGAGCGTGATCCCGGCCATACTAGGGACTGTAAGGCAGTGTATACAAAGTGCATTGCAGTACTACTGTAAATACCTAGAGTACCAGGTTAAATGTATCACATTTAAATAATTCTCACTTCTGAAGTTTGGCACATTCAGCTGTCCAGTCCTGTTCCAGAACTGAGATGATCTTTTGTGACGTGTCTTCTTCTCTCAGGGTCCACAGATCCCCTGCTTCCAGCGGAGTGCGATATCCTTTGACAACAAGTCTGAGGAAGAAACATGGGAGACGAGTCACACAAAACAAACATATTATTGTAAACAAGGACAAACTGTTGCTGTAGTGATTCAGCCAATGCCTAAAAATGAAAGGGTTTTAAAGAACCATCTTACCCAGTGAACCACCAGAAGAGAATCTTTGACAAGAAAGAGGCATCTTTCACAGGACAGGGATTCTGCAACAGATTAAAGACCAGACTCACTGTTGTTTTCGCTGTAAATCTGTCACCACTTAATGGCTTTTGAGAAACACACATCCTAACAGAGGCCATCGGTTGATGGTTGAATGGTGCACTTGTGAGGGGTGTGTTTAAGAATGCTAATGTGTGTAAACAGCACTGTACACTCAGGTGGTCCAGTCTGAGGAGCAAAGGCCATGAACTCCCACAGAACAGAATAAATAGCACTCAGTGTTAGAGCACGGTGAACATGACGTTTTGAGGTCTAGTGCAGACAGAGTGGAAATGTGTCATCACAAACTATAACAAGAGGATACACATGCAGACAAACACAAAGTTTGTCCCGTCACGCAAACGTTTTGGCATCTCCTCCACCCTGCCACCCCCTCACCGGCGTGTTTGCTCTCATCATTACCAGTGCTCTTACTTTCTGTGTCCTCACCTCCTCTCTTCCTATGAGTAACTCTAGCCAGAGCGTGGGGCAGAGCAGAGGAAGAGGTGGAGGAAAATGGGTGTGTCCACCACGGCAGACTGTGGCTTCTGTACCCTCAGCGTCCTCACTGCTCGCCAGCAGTTTGTTAGGGGACTTTTCCAGCTATTTCAATTGTTTACCACTGGGGAGATATTACATCACATGTCTGTTTGATTAATTAGAAGCTCATTTTCATTCAATTGTGAGCTGCCCCCAAACAGCTTGCTATTCTGAGCGCAACAACATCTTGCCAAGCTCATATTTGATGGTGTAGTCAGATCTGTATTAAGTCATTGCTTTCGCTGTTGTGTGGTCATGGACTCTAAGCAGTAGTCTCGATGTTATCTCACAAAGTGAGTGAGTAGCGTTGAAGGTATGCAGGAGAGCACATGCGCGCACACACACACACACAAACACACACACACACACACATAGTCATTCACACACCTCTCACAGGAAGCCAAAGTGGATATGTGAGAGTGAAAGGAGGGAGGATGTGAATCACATCATTTCCTCCAAAAGTGAAAAGTGTCTTCACAACAAAAGTTGAAAACCACAGGATAGCCACACAGGCATTTTTCGATCCTGGATATCGGATCAGAGCGGACGTTTCTGACGTAAGCGGGACACATTCTCCTCTGCCTACCTTTTCCAAGATGGTTTTTCCCTCTGGAGGCTGGTCGGCAAAACAACACAGGAATAGCTCGGCCAACTGGATTGTGAAATAGGAGAAGAAGGCGAGGTATCGTACAATATCAGAGGTGATGCCCTGTGGAATAAATCAGAAAAACAATGAAAAAAAGAGATTGATAATGTCAGAATGCTGCAGTTAGAGTTACTTGAGTTTATTTGTTTCAAGCTATTTCAGTTTTGTAAGTTAGACACTTATTTTAAACTTGGGACACCGAGTGGCCGAGCTCACGCCACAGAAAAATAACACCGCTCTTACATGACAAGGGTTTTCATTTGGATCAAAATGTGTTTTGGTTGTTTCATCTCTTTCAATATTACTTAACAAAATCACACAACATCCTGACTGTGGTACAACGCATCATTTATCACCACTGTGGCTTTGTGTGCAGTTTCACAACAGCACCAACTTCATTACATAGCCGTTTCCTTGCATACACATTGTACAGCAGAGGATGGTTTCTGCACCGAGATCACAGAAACAATAAAGAGTATTTTGGACCTTTAGGCTAAATCAGGGTGAAAACCCAGAGTCTTTAATGGTGTGCTTTATATAAATGAAGCAACAGTTAAATCTGTCTCACAGTCACGCTAAGAGCCCATATCTGTAAATAGGAAGATTGTGGTTTCACAAACCAGCACCCTTACTTTCAATCAAGGGAGCAGCTGCAGTATTAACCACTCAGAACCTTTTGTGAAATATAGGACTTGCATGTTATTCTTGACATACAGAAACTCTGGGTTTTGGCAGAGGCTTTGTTTACTACTGGGTCAGGGCCACTGCCACAGACTGTGCGCTATGCAGCAGTATGGCTATGCATACGAGTTGGTCTGATGCCATGGTAAACAGTAAAACAATTTTCTCTCAAAAGTGTGTTGCTGTGCCCAGAGAGGCGATACAAAGAAGCCAAATGGATCCGGCCACACTGGGAAAAACAGGGTCAGGATGGTCCAAAAGTGGGTGGGAAAAATGTAGGTCAAGCAACTAAGAATGGCCCAGGGTCCACAAACATGAACTCTGTCAACTTGAGCTGTCAACGCTGCAATTTGAACTGGACACTTTCTTTATAAATATTTAGAATACATCTCAGCACTATAGTCCACACAGAATAAAACTGCTGAGCTGTGCAGCATCTACTTCTTCACAGCGAAAGAAAACTTCTTACTGTTTCTGAGAGGGCTTTGTGGCAGGCTAGGCCAATTAGCCTACCAGGAATTATCGCTTACTTTGTTTTGTTTTAGGGGACAGTGAACATTGGCGCTGTCTGCTAATCTGAAACTTTTAATGTCACTGTTGAGGTATAACATCTTCTAGCTGCCAGCATCAACAGTTTATGGTAAAAATTAACTGAATTTGACACACAGATGTGGTCCATCGTGACCTAGAAATACGGTATGGAGGATATACTGTAGTATAAATTTATAGATGGTTATATGAGCACACTGTGCACGTGTGTCTGTCTGAAATTAAAGCATCTGTGTGTAAATCATATATGGCTTTGCATTGTGTGTGAATGCATAGATTTCCATCTGGCTGTGTTTACAGCAGTGTAGGCCCATAAACACAGCGCTGACGTTCCTCTGGTCTGACCCTGGGCTGCCATGTCTCACCAGCATTTATCCCAGGCCCATCATTACTCTCCCCCAAGCAGTGTGGGAATGTCACACAGAGAAACGATAAAACAGAAATATGGATGTGTGTGTCTGTGTTTTTATAGAAATGCAAATGCGACTGTCCCATGGCTGCGTGAACAAAAATACAAACCTAGCCCCATACAACAATGATTGCTGTGTTTGACAGAAGACACGGGAAGAAAAGAAAACCTTAAACACACACAGGCTTGACCAGAATTGGCAGTGTCATCCTCCAGCACAATGTGATAACTTTGGGCTACCTTGGTTAAAATTGGGGGATGAAACAGAAATTCTTTGCAGACACAGGGTATCGCTCAAGCTGTGCTGCTGGAGTCTCGTGTCTAGACTGTGAGCAGGAGCAGAGGTGATTAGATACCTCTTCACAGTGTTTAGACATGGCAGGTTCACAGAGTTCAAAGTGGACACATTTACAGATTCACTTTGGCCCAAACCTAGTTTTGATTTTAGAGGGTTTGGAGGCATGGGCACACACATTTTAATGACACGAAGCATGGTATTAATGTTCATATTAAAGGGTATAGAACAAAGTTCTTTAAACATTAATAGGCTAACTACATACCTCATCCATGGCCAGCTGGATCTTTGCTCTGAGAGGCACCAGAGAACAAACAACAGCTAAGACCCAGAACAGGAAGAGGAATACGGAGGAACGACAGCCTCTTATTCTTTCCAACTGGATTATGCACAAGGCCAGGATCTAGACAGAGAGAGACAGAAAGACTTAATTTAACAGTTCACATGTGTGGTTCTTGCAGCACAGGGCAGGAAACAACTCAATCCCAGAGAGCACCAGAGTGCAGAGAGCCAAACTCCAATCTGTGATGCCACGTTGATGAACTGCCTGAAGTGACTTCATGGACAGCAGGACCAGAAGAAACAAATTTTTTTTTTAAAGCAAAACAACATTTTGCAGTAAACAGCAGTATATTTTTGGATTATATCTTCCAGAAGTCTTTCTTTTGACTCTAAATGCCCTTGGACTGATGCCAGTATGAAGAATCTGGGTTTGATGTTGTGCAAAAAAAGCCCCAAAAAACTAAAACTAGAAGAAGAATTTATGTTAATTCCCAAGGTTTCTCTCCCACTCAACAATAAGCAAAACTAGCTAATAACAGCTTAGAAACCAAGTTCAATAATTATCCAGCACAACAGTGAGTCGAATGCAAAATTCATTTAGGGACAAAAACCAAATAAAGAAGAATCAGTCCGAGAGTGCAAACCTCCACTAAGGCGGCTCACTATAGACGTGATATTTTTAATCTTTATACGGTACTTTCTATATGTTGGCAATACACAAGTTATAAGGCTTGAAGACCATGGTGGATATAAGCAAAATTTTAATGGATCGTTAACATGACTCCACTCTACACCCCTACAAAGTTTAATCAGAATTATTCAAAAGTCTTTGAGCTGTCGTGTCTACAGACAAAATGGCACACATGCACGCAAACATAACCTTCTTAGTGGAAATAATCATAGTAGCTGCAGGTGCAATGTGCTACTGAGCTAATTTTAGCTAACAAATAATGGTTTTGTGTTGTGACTGAAAAAAGTGACCAATGTTGGGATAAACTATGGTTAACATTTTGCAGGACCTTTGATTCGTGGACAAACTTAGACTTGATATTGTGTAATAAAACTTGTTCTGGTTAATGTTACTGAGGCTACCTCGCTTATTAACACAAACACACGATTGCAGGATGCTGATACTTAATGGCTGTGGGTGTCACTGGATGCCACACATAGTACTTATAATTCAATTGAAGATAAAGCAATGGTTCTCTGCCAATTAGCTGTAAGTGACGGTGTTTTCCACAGAGCATAGATTTTCTCTGAGCTAGTGTATTGCAGTCTATGGGTTTATAAAAAAAAAAAAAGATACTGCTCTGATACTGGGAATTCCCTGGCTGCAGGCATAAATATGACTTTCTTCCCTTTATAAAAATGACATGTCTGCTGGACGGCCTGCACACACTGTTCTATATACTTTCCTGTTTTCCCAAAAAAACAAACAAACAACCAAAAAAAAAATTGACTAATTTGGTTTAGACATGCTGGCTATCTGTCTGTGCTCAGAGGAGGCACGCATCTGCCCGTGAGCCACTGTAATTAGTCCCTCACTGAGTGCCTGGCCAAGTGAGTCGTCACTTTACCGTGCCAGCTCATCACCAAGTGGGGAGAAAGCGGATTTAGGTTTCATAATGAGCACCACATTGGTTTCTCTGGGATGAGCCACAGTGCTGTCCTGTTATAAACTGCTGGTTTGCCAGTTATATAACTTTTTTCTCCCTGCATCAACAGCCTAAAGCCCTTTGTGAAAAGAGGGTGAACATCTTTGCGCTGATATAAAAAAATATTTGTGTCGCAGTGATTATGAAACATTTATTCAAATAAATGAACATTTGTTCATTCATTTTCTCCACATTTGCTCCTCGCCAGCCCGTCAGAGAAAGAATATAAATAGACGGGCACTTACAGTCACACATATGGGGAATTTAGAGTCTCCAGTCAACCTGACATGAATGTGTTTGGGAAGTTGGAGGGAAAGGCACAGACACAGTATAGAAGGGATGTGAACAACATGCAAACTCAAAACACTTAAATGTCAAATATTTTTATATGCTTTAGGACTGACTCTATTGTAATTAGCAATACTTCCTAAGTAGCTGGTTTAATATTTTTCTCAACTTGGCAATTGATTCTGCATTAATTGAATGTTTTTATAAACATGTGGCCAGCAATATCTATTGGCAATATATAAGTAACTCGGCAGTGCTGTTAGCAAAAGATTAGCAGCCTTTTAATGCTTGTGGTCTGGAATTGCAGTTGTGCACACCTGAGCAATGTCAGTCCTGCAGTAACTCTCTTTTAGCTCAATTTAGTCAGCTAAACAGTAAACGCTTAAATACTATATGTTCAGCGGGTACTCAAGATTTAAGATTATTGTCATGTGCAATTAGAGAAAAAGATGAAATCCTTATGCCAGAGTTGGTCTTCCATTTACATAAAAGTGTCTTACAGTGCCAGTGAGGCAAATAACTCAATACGGCATAACACAGCATGATGTGTGGGGGCAGCCTAGCATCATATAAACATTAAACAAATGCAATAGTCAATAATTGTATGTTTTTTTTAGTAAACAGAACAGCTAGAACCTTTCATCTGCATATGGAAACAATCTTCTTAACCATGTTAAGTCTAAAAGTAGATGTACGTTGGTTATCATAAATACAAAACAATTAGCTGAAAGATGCTAAAATAGTGCTGACTGTTTAGGGAGAATTAGCTGATTAGCTCTGGGGGTTCATCAATAGGAATGACGTGATTTTACATGATCATTTAACCTAATGCTCAATTCATTGTATTGACTACTGCAGGAGTTAAGTAAGACTTCATTATTAATGAAGCCCTGTTTTCTCTATCTGAACATACAGTATGCTGCAGGAGCTTCGATCAATTCAAGGGAATATTCTCAAGCCCTCTATGGGACTGCTTAACAACACATCTATTACACCCACTCTATGTTAGTCAGTTGTACCAAGCCCGTGGCAAGAACTTTCTTTTGTTTGCTGGTTCTTTTGATCCCAAACACATAAGGTCACATCGGCCACAGTCAACCTTAACATTAAACTACCCTTAGGTCAGTATACAAAGGCAAGGTCCCGCTTATTCCTAGCTTTCCACTCTGTCTTGCCACCATATTGCTGCAAACTATAAGCCCATCTGTTTGTAGGAGTCAGTGGGTGGAACTAACTTCATCACTAGGCCTGAATCAAACCCCGACCTTATAATTACATGGGAAGTGTGCAGTGCTGGGGATGGAGTAGGAGCTTTACGTCATTGTATTACTGATTATAGTCGGTGTCATGTGTGTACTTTGCATCGGTACTCACCGCAATTCATTCGTGGGCTGACTGACTTGGGCAAAAGTGTTCCCATACACTAACTTCAGCTGAAGGGCAACAAAACAAACTCCTCAGAGCAACAAGAGCTCAGTGTTCCTTTCCTGCACCCAGGGACCGGTTGGCGGTATGTGGCTAGAATCAACATCTAGAAAATTATATCCTTTAATAAAGATAAGTCTGGCATGTAGATTAAAAGATTGGTGACATGTTCCTGATATGATTTAAGAGATGTTTTTTTGCTCACCCCCCTGGTGTGAGAAATTATAGATTCCAAATAAGGCACCTTTTTTGAGACTTATCCTTTTGATACAAGAGACGTCTCAGTGTATTTTTAACCCAAACACATGCTGGTATTTACTCAAGCGTCTGAAAAGACCACAGGTGGACAAAGCTGTCTGACTTGAAGGGAGTGAGACTGAGCAGGACCTGTATGAGGCTGCAAAGAGAGGAAACTTTGTGCGGTACGTAAACTTATACGACTCTGTGGGTCAACTTTATAGGTTCACAGGACCGCAGCAATCCTTCCTGTCTGGACTCTGCACCCTTGCATAGCATTGTACTTTCTATCACTCTTGCTCAGGATAAACAGCATTTTAAACTTGCCATGCCACCCATGTTGAGCTATACTCCTCTTCTCCTTTGCCTTTTCATCCAAGTTAAGTATCATTTAAGATCTACTGAAAATGAGTGGGATCGATGTTCTCAGAAACATTCGGGGATTTTTTTCCATCAACAAAGGTCAAAACATTTCTCTGATTGCACACTGGCCCTTATTTTCTATAAATAATGTTCCACAGCTCACCCTACACACCACTGTGATCCAGGTCATGAGGGCCAGTATGGTTTGTTTCAAGATGTTTCGAGGGAAGAGACAAACAACATTTGTAAAGATTAGAGATCTCTCATAGACTTCCAAACTCTGCACATGTCTTGGATTGATTCAGATCTAAACATTTGAGTCTGAGCTTTTTGCTTTGGGTTTTTTTTATTTTTTATTTTGGGTTTGGTTTATACCCAAATGAGGATTCTTGTTGCAAGGGGAACTGGAGGGCTATTTTGTCCTTATCTTTTCTTATTTTTTGTTGTGACGCTGCAGCTGAACCCATCAAGCTTAAATACAGTTTTGGTCAGAACAATGGCGCTCAGAGGAGCATCTGGCATCAAAACTTCCAATCCAACAGTACACCTGTAGCCTATATAAAGACTGAATCTTCCTGTGTAATTAGGGTTAACTCAGACTACAATTGTGTGTCATTGTCTTTGTATTCACTGGATTTGTGTGTGTTTTTTTAAAAGACAGACCAAAAAAGTTGGAAGAAAGTCAAATGATTGGATTGAAGCAAGAGATTAGTCAATGCTCTTCCACCACTAAGCAACTCGTTTGAATGCTAATACACAATTGGCCAAGCACCAGCTCTAATTTATGGAATGGACAACTGCTGTTTGTCCAGCTACCTGCCTGTAACCTGAAATGATGTATCAAATAGAAAACAGTACTAAAGAACATTATAAAGCCTAATATTTCAAATAGGCCACAATGCAATGTGTACTGTTTCCAAGGTATATGCTGTGCTGCATTATGGTCATATTGTTTCAGATATTTTACAGCTATAATAGAACACAGTTGTACATACTTTGGAAAAGAGTGATACATGCTGCATTTTGTCTTTTAACATAGCTGAAGTGTTATATTTCTTTATGAAACATGGCCACTAGAAAAGCACCTAAGAGTCACATTTTCATTGCATTGGAACTTTGCACACATGTATTTACTTACATTGACTCCACATCAAACAGTAACTGATGCCATTACAGTATATAGGTGCTCTGCACTCTGATGAGTGATTATCAAATACAGGCAGGGTACTGTCATATTTGCATTGACTGATACACTGATAAATCTAACCATAGTGGTGCATCTTTGCACCTCAGTGTCTGGCCAACATTTGCAGATTGACATGGGAGCCAGCGGGACACAAGCTGATATATTTCCAAAACGTTTCTCTTAACCTAAAGCAACTCAGAGAGGAGATAAAATGGCAGTGCTGCAAATCAGTCTATATGCATTTGTATATTGTATACAACTCCTGGGCAACTAATGCACAATTAGATGATTACTTTGCATTAATAGTACAGTTATAGTCTGAGTTTAAAAGCCCTGTAAAAGCTTGCAGTGTAGAGCTTGCTTCCTTATTACTACAGTCTTTGGCTTAGAATTTTAATACTGTGTTTTAATGTTATCGCTCCCATTTGGACTACATGTAGTTTCTCCCTTAGTGCAAACACTAAGAACACACTACAGTGTTTTGGGTGACTAAGGAATTCTTGCAAGTGTGCATAGCCTTTTCCAGTTCAATAAAATAAATAAATAAAAATTTAGATTGACTTTGATTTGGACAGATGTATTTGTGAGCAAACACTTGAAACAAAGCCGCAGTATTTACCACAGTCATGCTGCGTATAATAGGGCTGAGCAGGAAGACCATGTGGTGTTGGATGTCCTGGCTCCTCTCCAACAGGATGTAGAAGAACTCCACAAAGCCAAACGAAGCCAGCAGGAAACCCAGCACCTGAACGGGACAGAGAAGTAAGAGGAGATTGAATTTGCCAATACATTTGTGTTTAAACTGTGTATCTTTCTGAGAAAAAAATGGTGCATGTTTTGACTTCTTTTCTTCTTTCGGTCATGGGAAAAACTTAAACAATAAACTGAAGAGTGGCCAGCATTTAAGTGATGTCTCACCATCTTGGCAGAGCAGAGGCAGGACATTTGAATGTGTCCGCGGTCATGGCAGTAGAGGTGAAGACAGTAGAAAGGGGCCAGCAACCACAGATAGATACAGGGGACCCACACCAGCACTGTGTTCTGGAAACACTGGGTTAGGTCTGGGTTGGCTGTGTACCACGTACGGTTCCAGTCCTGCAACACATAAGAAGTTCAAAAGTTCAGATCAAAAGAATATACTTAAAAGCCAGAAACTGAGGTCAAACTGTGAGATTATATTCATCATCTGACAGAGTAAGTAGGTTAGGGCCAAGTGCAGAGAATCCACACTTGGTGCAGGTCCCGCGTTTCATCCATCAATCCAGTGGAGAGTGAAACCGCAGCAGGTCAACAGAAAATGTGTCTGTGCCCAGTCCCGCTGGAAAAGGCCTCATTTTACTAAAAAGCTGAGTCAGTATTCTTTTTTTTTTTCCTGACCACATCTCTGGCTTGTTTCCCAAATTGAAGAGTACAATGTAACTGTCAACAAATTAAACTATGAGGTCAAGGACTTTAGTAATAATGAAGACCATAAACTATAAAAAAAAATCTGTGCAGACGAGGTGTGTTGAGCAAATGCTGCCAAAACGTTGAGATTATGTAACAGCAGCACAACCAAGATAGTCTGTCCATCGTTAAAAAAAGATACTTGGAGCTAAATGGCTTGTTGTTGTCAAGCTTAGCTTGTTTATCACCTCGCTGCCCTAATGAGGGGCAGGGTGTCTGGCTGTGCTAACAAGACTGCCCTGCGGAGTCACCACAGGAAGTGGTTTTAAAGCTTCTAGCATGGCACATAAGTCTGGCTCTGCTGGTAGACTTCCAACTGGGATAAGGTAAAGTGGCCGCAATTGTTGGCAGCTGCAGGGTTATTGTGTAACAACAGTCCACCTACACCTCTGTGAGTGAACCACAGCAGGTGATACTTTACACAGACTGATGCTGCAGCTTGAGGGGACTTGTCTGAGCATGAACAGTGATTAATTCAAGTTTACCTTCAACCAATACTGTTTACCGCCACAAGAGTCTGAATCATGATCTGACTCTCGGCTGCTTGTTTCAGTACAAATCAGAAACGATACAAATCTTTGGATGCCTCACCACATGGTCACAAAAGTCAGATTCCCATATACAGCTTCACAACATACCTGGTTAAAGTTATGCAACGAGCGCATCATTTTGCACGTACTCTATACCGGTGGTCTCTGTGCGGTCTGTTACACCAAAATGCAGTTAAGTGAAAACCTGCTTGAGAGGCAGTGAGTGGGTGGCTACTTTCACAGACTCATCTGAGTTCTGTGGTCAATGGCAGGCAGATGAGCAGCGTACTTTTATGATGACATCCAACCTATCAAAACCTTTCCAAGTTCTTTCTTGTGCTTTTTTCCCCTCAGTCCTGTTTCTGACCCTTGGCTGAAATGGTTTCAGTACTCTGGTAGATGCCAACAGTGTCTATTTTTACCTGACAAGCACAGTGATGGGAAAGTGGAGAACAGAGACATTTACTGTCCTCTGAATCTTTTATGTCCTCTTCATTTGAGAAACCAATTCAGTATATTATAATGCCCTTGAGTTGAGGAAAAACTGTTAGAGAATTACCTAATGTGAGTATGTGACGTGTATAAACTATGGACACTGTAATTTAAGGGCGTGTTGATCACTCCCCTGGCTGTCTCACTTTGTCCCGCTGTTCAAATTATAGATTAGGTTGATCTAAAAAAAAAGAAAGAAAGAAACTAAACACACTTCTAGCACCTAAATTAAGCTCTTTCAAATTTCTTCCATCCATTTTCTTCTGCTTATCCAATTCAGGGTCCCGGGGTGGGGGCAGGGGCTGGAGGCCATCCCAGCTGCCACAGAGTGAGCGGCAGCATGCGCAGAGAGACAGGCAACAGAGAGACAGGCAACCATTCTCACACAATTTAGAGTAACCAATTAAACCAACAGTCTTTGGACTGTGGGAGGAAGGCCGAGTACCCAGAGAGAACCCACGCAGACACAGGGACAACATGCACTCCACACACAAAGGCCCCAGGATTCTAACCTAGGCCCTTCTTGGTGGTTAGCACTCTTGCTGTGAGGCAGCAGTGCTAACCACCGTGCTGCTTCTGGATCAGTTTGCTGAGCTGGACTGTGCAAATTCAGTATTAGATCCATATAAATCAACATTACTAACCCAAGGCTGTGACCAGTGAGTCAGCAATGATGTCATTTCCAAAGTATGTAAAAGGCCAGTATAGTTAATGACAGAAGATACTTTGTGGCTAAGAAGACACAAAAACATCTGTTACAACATCCCGTAAGAACAGCACATCTGTGTTTTGATGTCTCACAAGATACAGTAACACACTTTCACTTTCTCGGCAATGTTTGATGGCAGTTGTTTTGAGGTTTTGCAGGAGCAAAAACAGAGACCGAGCTGTAACAAGAACCAGAAACAGAGTGAAAGAGGAAGGACGAGGGTTGAAAAAGTCAAGTTGTGAATGAATGCATTTAATAATTTTGGCAGTCCAGCTGGATCACAGCCGTGCCTTTTATTTTTGAGCTGGGACTCAGAGTGTGGAGTTTTGTAAATATATAAAACTAAAAACCATTTTCAGTTACAGCAGCACTCTCACTGTGATGTATTTCATCCTGTCAGCATCTCATGGAGCTGAATCAGAGAGCACAGTGACGATAAACACACAACTATGACACCAGTCAAAGGTAAACTCTCGCATTCGGACATGCTTTAGATTGGACTGCTAATGTGCTGTTACATACATACTGAGAAGGCCAGTGTATGGTGGGTTTCCTCCTGTACAGCTGACTGCTGTCAGCTAACATTTTAAGTTAACTCACTCCTTTCTTCATCTTAAACACACAAGGTTAATATTTTTCATTCAATTTGCCTATTAGCGCCAGCAATTAATCTAATCATGATGAACAGCAGGACAGACTGCTAATCAGGCTAATGCTAATGACATTGATCATTTAAATTATTAGATTAAAAAGAGTTTAAGAGAGTCAGCAAGAATTATGCCAATGTATTCATGTGCGTAAACTTCACTAAACAAATGCTAATACTCAAATAATTCTCTCAAAATCACAAAAATATCTTTTTGAATTCATTCATTTAGCCATTCATAGACATGACTGTAAGCTCAAATTAAATTAACACACAGTTTGCATCATCAATAAACAGGTGACACAGGCATGAAAAAGATATACCTCATTACTGAAATGATTATTATTTAAAAGTGACTGTGGCTGAAAAAACCCACACACACTCTGTAAATAAAAATGATTCCAGGGTCAGTGAACACATCATGAACTCACCCAAAGAGGGTCCAGGCCACTGAGTCTACAAAAGGCATCCATCCACTCGTTGGCTCCTTCCTCCCTGATGCTCCACTTGTTGGGGTCGATCAGCGCTGCTCCTCACACTGGGTCGTGCACGTTCTCAGCAACAGCACCAGTGAGTGTATTTGTGTGTGACAGGGGGAGAGAGTGTGTGTCCTTAAATGACTAATGGTCGTATTTCTTGGGTTTAGCCGCTGTGTTTATTAGTGTGTGTGTCTGAGTGTGTGACTTTTCCTGCTCTTTAATAAAACATCTACTCTCAATGAAACCCTGTTTCTGTCTGCCTTGCTGTTTGAACTGGTGCTGCCCTGAGATTCTGTGTCTTTCTGACTCTCACTTGGTCTGCCTGCTGTTTATGAGTGTGTCTCCTTGTTGGGTGGGTGGAAATATTTCTCTCTCTCTCTCTCTCTCTCTCTCTCTCTCTCTCTCTCNCCCCCTTTCTTTCCCTGTTTCTCTCTCTCTCTCACTCACATCCCTCTTTTCTCTCCCACATCTGCTGGATTTTGATCAAAACACCACAGCTACTCCCTTCAGTGGGATGACAGATCCACACCCAGACACACTCCTCCCATCTTCATTCACTGCCCCTTACCTCCTTTCTTGCTCCTTCTTTTCCCCCCTTTCCCCACATCCCAAACAGCCAGTTGTCTGACCACAAAGTGTCTGTTTGTGCATAGACATACCTTGTAAACTGAGACTAGCCACACTTAGATAAATACCATGCTTATAAGATCTCCACTTAACACAAATCCAAGATATTAGCAGTAAAGGCTGTCTTACATCAGTTCATATGTATGAGCAGAGGCTTACCATATTAGCATGTAAGCATGTAGCATTAGTAATAACTTAAAGCATATTTCATAACCTTCGATGAGCTATTTTGAATTTTCTTTTTTCAGTCCAGACACATTCATATGTTTTTTTTTGGGTTTTTTTAGAGAACTATCTTGGTGGCGCAGAGCATCACATGCATTTCCAAGTATTGCAAAACTTGCTGATACGGTAAGAATACAATAAGTTTGGTTAATTAGTCATCTTATTGGGCTGAAACGTCTGCTGTAAGTGGAAAATGTGACATTACTGGACTTAAAGTGTCACGCTGAATAAGATGGGGATTATGTTTTTAAAAATGTGTATCCTTTCTCTCAGTGAAAATACCGAAGGACATGAGAGGCACTTGGTTGCCTGTGTTACCACTATTTACTTTGTTAAGGAATATGTGCAAATGCACTGCTCAAAAAAATAAAGGAACACTTTGAAAACACATCCGATC
>JASGAU010406499.1:31788-44159 GCA_030220045.1 Australoheros facetus
GCTGGATAGCTACACTGATATGGACTGGGTAATGTGTTAGGAACGAAGGGATGCTACATTGTTTGATGGAAATGAAAATGATCAACCAACAGAGGGCTGTAAATCGAAGACACCCCTAAAAGCAAAGTGGAACAAATGATGGAGCAGGCTGGTTCATTTTAGGTCAGGTGAGCGTGGGGGTCAGTCAGTGGTATCAGTTCCTTCATCCTCGAGGAACCGCCTGTATGTTCTTACCACATGATGCCGGGCGTTGTTGTGCATCTGGTTGTTCTATGGTCCTGTCCAGCTTACCTACAGCGCCTGTCTCCTGGAATCTCCTCTAGTCTTGAGACCGTGCTGGGAGACACAGCAAAACTTCTGGCAATGGCAGAAGTGGCCTCCACCTGTAAAACCATTCTTGTTTTGGGGGTCGTCTCGTTGTTTCCCTTGTAGTTAGATGTTAGATTCAACTCATTGTCATAGTGCACACAAGGCGCACAACGCCTGTTGCACCTGTTGTTAATTTAATTAACACCAAAGTAGCTGAAACTAATTAACAACCCCATCTGCTGCTTAACTGACCAGATCAATATCCCAGAAATTTAATTGACTTGATGCTAAACTCTGATTAAAGTGTTCCTTTAATTTTTCTGAGCAGTATATTTAAATGCAATCTGCAATGTGAAACTGGGACAAAAATGGTCATAAAAAATATACAAAATCTGACTGTAAAAATATTATTATATAATTTACAAGTGCAAAAACAAGAGTAAGTGGTCTCAAAGCTGTTTGTAGTCTGCTGAAAAGCATCACAAAATGGCGTGATGCTGGTCAGTCCGGTTAATACACAAGGGAAAACTTCAGCAGAGCAGCTGCGCAGGAAAGTATGACACTGCCTTGACTGGGACTAACACCGCTGCCATCATCACCGCAGAGAAGAAACATGGAAAGTTCGGCACAGGCAGACCACCACCAGGCCCTGTGTCTCGCCATGTGCAAATATGAGATTATTATTCTTTTAAAAATGACTCATCACTTTAAGCTTCTCCTCTGGGCAATCAGCTACTTTTGATCCAGCACTTCAGCTAGCTCCTGCTGCAAAATGTTATGTAATATTACACATGTGAATTCATTTGAAAGTGACTTTTTTTTTTTGTTGCAAAGAAGCTGTTTTATGGTGTGAATGGAGAAGACATGAGGAAGGAATCTGGAACTGCAATTGTGGTCAGAAATTCTGGTTAGAAAGAAATATTTTGTGTTAGGTGTTTTTAGGTGTGGTCAGAGGGTTAGAAAGTTCAGACTTTCCCTAAGGTTTACCCTGGCTGGCTGGCTTCAACAATAACCAATAAGGATTAAGAGAAAATAAATTAGTGTAACAAAATTTAATATAGCTGTCTGTCAGATCTAAACATCCATGGTCCAACCGACTGTTGTGTTATGTCTCGGTCCTAAAGCATGAGTGGAGTGTTGGTACTACCAAGAAATGGTCCGAAACACCTCAGTGTGCCACAGCCAGTGAAGTGTAAAGTGGGTGGTGTGTGCATGTGTGTGACTGTAGCAGCTGAAAGTGCACCTTTTGTCCCAAATAATTCCCCAGGTCCAAACACTGAGAGAGAAAGAGCTTTGGGATGGATTCCCTCTTTGTTTTAACTCACATAACTGAAGCTTGATTCTCTGTGGCCCAGTGTGTTTGTGTTTTCTAATCAGCAGCAGAAAGATGACAACATCTGGTGTGTGGCTGCAGGGGGTCATTTTCAGGGGTGTGTGAGAATTTTTCCTAATGGGTCTCTAGGTTGTGGCAATTGTGTTTACTTGATTTATCCGGAAGTTTCTGTGTTGTGTGTTTGTAAATGTGGCCCACAAAAGCTGTTAGTAAATGTGCATATGCATTCTATGGGTTTGCAAATTTGGAGAGATACACTTTTATATCCCCTCCTGGGTTAAGAATAACCTTCACTGCAGCCTCTCAACCAAGACTCCTCAGCTGATCATTCCCAGACAGGAGCTTGAGGTTGGGTGTTGCAATTCATAAAGAAAAAGGAGCACAAAAACAACACACAGACACATGCAGAATTGTGCACATGCCATGAAGAGCAAAAGCTGTGCAAACTGTTGGTACAGGCCCAAACGCAAACATATGCACGTCTGGCCTGTAAATACGACCCAAATGAGCTTCGTGCCAGTCGATGGCCAGACTTCAGACTGTTTATACCAATGAGGAGAGAGAAAGTACCCAGCATTGGACCCAATGGGAGACTAGCGCTGGAGTGGGGCCACTTGTGGTCATGGCATGTAGTAGTAGTAATGTGGACTTGGCAGGCGCTGGATGCAGAGGATGGCTGCGGGGGTGGCAGTGCCCCAGCCATCCCGTGGCTGTGCGGTGGTTAACCAGTCCAGGTCACCTACACTTCCTCTGGCCTCTCTCCCTGGGAGGAAAACAGTCTAGTCAAAATAATGGTGTCATTTTGGTTTTTACATTTGAGCAAGGCGAGACAAATTTAGCAACAGCAAAGCAAAAGGAGGGGACTTAAACAGATTAGGAAACAAGTGAACAAAATATCTGTTGTGTGTGTGTGTGTGTTTTTATTCTCAACTCTTAAATAAGGAGTCTTAAATGAGTGGCACATTCTCCACTGCAGCCTGTAAATTCAGATGTGTCAGCCTACGCAAGCAATTAGAACTGGGCTCCGTCTTCCGCTTTTCTCCCTCCTGCTTTAACCCACAGTACCATCTAAAGCTGTCCTTAAAGCTTTGCTCTTTGCTTGAGCTTTGACTCCTGCTTCCTGTCTGTCAGCAGTACTGCTGTATTGGGCAAGGTGTCAAGCTGAGGAAGATGTATGATTTTAATGTGCGCATCTGTGTGTGTCAGATCCGTTTTCGCAGTCTGTAGACTCTAGACCTGTCTCACATGATCCTGTGAGTGATACAAGCTGAAAAGTATTTGTCGCCCTGCTGCCCAGGCACCTGCTGAAGAGCTGTTCATTCACAAAAGGGCCAGTAAAGCCTGATTACTCACATACAGTGAAATAAACAGTTCAACAAGCATGGAAACATAGAGGATTGATGCCAGTCTCATATCGCTCCAGCAAATACAGACAGCATCCACAGTGGAGTGATGGACTGAACCTGGGGGTGGTGTGTGTGTGTGTGTGTGTGTGTGTGTGTATTGGGGTGGGGTGGGGCTGCCTCTGTCTGAAGGTAGCAAAGTCTACAAAATAGCTACAGCTAAATTACCCCCAGTAGAAATATTACTATTGCAACTAAAGCTACTTGGAAAAACATAGTTGATACAAAATTGTCAAAAAATAAAAAGTTTAAAAAGTCTTGTGCNGTTAACCTAATTGTGTGCAGAAAGCAGAACATTTGTTAATAAATAACAATTTCCAGAAAATACACAGGTTTTTCCATGATGACATTATGTGAACATGTGATGTCAGTGTGAACACTGAGCTCCTGTTGTACATGCTAATAAGTATGTGGTGGCTGCCTGATGACTGCATTTGCTGGCTTTACAGTGGTCAGGATCATAGAAGATAAAGGGGACGGGGCTTTTCAAAGGCAGTTCAATTACAGTACAGACACAATAGAAAAAAGAGAAAAAAAAGCCATTTATGTCATGGATTTGTTGTTGTTTACAGTTAACCAAAAAAAAGGCCAAAAAAATGTATTGGCAGAAAAAACTGCACAAATATGAATGTAGATGAGCCACTACCATGCTAACGTGTTGTTACACTGCTAGTTTAATTACATGTATTTTGCACTTCCCAATACACATGTAGAGAAGCATGTGAGGGAAGGACTGTCATGTTTCTGGTAAAGCCTTCTTTTTGGCTCTCTCATAAAAACATCAGTCATCAAGTTCATTTCAATTGGGCCTGAGCTGGCTAGCTGTTTCATTCTGCTTTTCATTTCTCACCGTAGGAACTCACGCTCTGGAATTCCTTACACAGCTTTGTCATTCACTTTAACTCCTGAAATTCCTAATTGGCATGTAGGGAACAACATGTTGCAGCCACATGACACTGTGTGAATAAGTGTGTCACCATTAGCTAATTTTAAAAAGCTTGTCTTTTCAGTTTCTAATGCATCATTACTTGCATCATATTGTGCCTATAGTTTATAGCACAAAATGACTGTGACTGTGTAAAATGAAGTTAAGATTTTGTTGCCTTTGAAGCAGTTGCTCAACAGTGGGTACCTAATCTGGTTTGGAGTCAGTTCCTATCTTCTAAGTGACTTTGGTGCATCAAGACAGCGTTAAATGACAGTAAGTTATTTAGTTTGATATCAGTCTGTGATCAGATGGCATTTGAGTTGAAGTTGGCAATTACATGCAGTCTATTTGTAATGATTTGATTATTAACTGTGATAAATACGCACAAACTTGGCAAACAGTCAGCAACCAGCTGAGCTCAATCCTCGACTGCGAAGAGACACTCTGGTGTGACTGAGCCATTACATTTGACCTGTTCTGACCACATTTCCTGAACAAACTGATAAAATGATAACTAAAATATTATTGTGACGTATATATCACATCAGGCCTTTATCCTTAAAAAACATCATGGAAAATGCCATGCAAGTTCTTTAACACAATAAGAAAAGATTTTAATGATTGGCTCAGTTAATTTTTCACATCAGAGGATATTTAAAAGAAATGTCAACAAAACATTTACAAATAACATCAGTTATGCCAAATGCCATGAAATTGTTTATACCCGGAAAATGAACGCGGCTGACAACATGCCATGCAACCATTTTCAGATCAGGTTTGTACAGAAGAGGATTAGGGCCACCGGGGGAAAAATGGGTGGCCATTTTATTTTTATTTTTTTATTTCAGGTGAATCTCTACATTTTATTGAATAGTAAAAGACTGTTTTTTTTGTGGGTTTTTTTGCAGCTACAGTAGATCTTCACTAAAAGCCAATCCCAGTTATTTATGTTTTGTGTGCTTTGTGTTGTAAAAGAAATCTGAAAATTGTTTTGCCCTTACACATAACCAGCAAAGTTATAAGTATATGTTATGGAAATGCAAATCAAAAAAGGCAAATCTGTATTCCTCAGTTACTTTCCAATAAGAAGTCATTATCCATAAATGCAAAATGCAACATTTCAGATCTTTGAGACAGTCTGGTATTTAAGAAAATGTGGTTCTTGGTTTGCTTTGAGGAGAAAGATGTCTTATGAGTTAATCTAAAATGTACAGACTGCAGCTGTGCGACTATAGGATCAGAAAGTTTGCATAAATCCTCTAATGTTACTCTGCAAAATCTCTTGTTTATGATCTGTTGAAGCTTATGAGAAAATCTTTCTTCTCATGGCCAAATGTTATTAACTCCTCATTTTAGTTGTCCTGCACAACATTAGGAGACACTTTGCTTTCATAACCAATCTAGAATTAGCAAGGTAAATGCTGGGCTGCATATATTTATTTATTTTTTCTTCTGGTGACTCCAGTTGCAACCTGACATCTCCAAACCTCAGACACAGTAAGGATGCTCTTTTCCCTCTCAGACAGCAGATGGCTTGCCATCATTTTCTGAACTGCTCTGGAACCTGAAGGTGTCTGAATGAGACTGTGCTGTGATTACTTTTCAGAGGAAAACCGTGCTGGATGACGGCCAACCAGAGGAAGGGCAGAGGTGGTGCAGGACCGGTTTGGAGCACAATCTCCCAAACGAACAATGCAAATTTACCATATAATGCTGAGTTTTGTTTTGCATTCACTTTACTTGAAAAATGGTTCATCTGAAGGCTTTATTTCCTCTTATACAGACAAGTCTGTTTTTGAACGTGTGCGTTAGTTTTTGCTTACATGGTTTACAGGGGAGAACAAAACAGCAGTTCATTAAAATATCAGACATCTCTCAAGGAATCAACGTGTTCCTTTCTGTGGGTATGTAATCTTGATGTTCCTGTTTTCTTCTCTGAGAGTCTAAAATAAAAACAATTCATATGCATTGCATTGTAATCTCCGTCATCAACATTTATGTGAAATTAAATTGGATGACGCACCAATTGCGCAAACTTCTTTGGGGTTATTTGGAAAAGCTATTTTTTACTACTAAATATAAGCCACGCACGCGTTGTTTGCTAGCTGCGCTTTATGCGTCAGCCAGTGGTGAATTTTGGTTGGACCTGACCTGCCTGTGCCTCACAGCTGACCCAGTCACAGTCCAAACTGGTTTAGAAAGTCTCTAAACAAACTGGAGACCCTGGCTGTGAGCTAAGAGGTTACAGCATGGTTGAACTCTTGCAGCAGCAGGCAAAGAATAAGAGTTTAACTTTGGTACAGTGTCAAACCTGTTGCCGCTGACTTTTTGAAGCTATCTGTCCATCCTTCCATCCTTCTGTGATCTGTCACAGGCAGCATCTGCAGAAATACAAAGGCCTCAGTTTAACCAGGCAGAGCCTCTGAGTAAACATTTCTTTAACAATACTTAATAGGATATTGTGGCTTCTCTCTAAACTCAAAACAGACCTGCAGCTATCCAAAAATAGTAGCCAGCAGGGATCCATGGAGAGTCCCACGTCACTAGTTCTTCAATAACCTGAGTGACTGGCTCCCCCCTTAATGGAACCCGGAGCCTGACTCCCACTCACTGCGGCCTCTTGTGACGTATGGAGGCACCAGCTCATCACGAGTCACCACACTGAAGTGGTAAGATGAGCAGGAACAAAAACAATTCCCCCGCTTTTCACTTCAGGATTGTGGACAGAGCCCATCTAAAAATATCCCCAAGAAAAACTGAGGGGAAGCCTGGATTGTGGTTGTGACATTTATTAGGGAATCATACACTCCCTGAGTGCTGTAAAAACACAATTCTTTTTCAGGGTGGAACACAAATGGGATGAACACAATGTGGTTAAGTGACGAAGTGATGACCAGAAGAACTTTAACCGCTTATTGTTATATTGTTATACCATATATGTTAACACAATCCAGAAAATACCACAAAGTTCAGCCGCAGCTTCATTTCTGATCTGATTTACATCTACCTTTATGTCTTTTGAATTGCTGCCAGCTGTTTAGCGCTCATTTGAGTCATAGCTGTTTCATAATAACAGTAAAAAAAGATTGTAAACATGTGCTTGCTACTCATCATCCCAGCAGGAGCACCTGAGTGGCAAAAATTACCCCAAAACATTGAAAGTTTTATCTTTATGTTTTTCTGCTTTAACAACCAGCCACATCAAATGTACCAAAGTAGTTATGAGCAATAGCATTATTTACGTGCATTAATACTTTCCATTAGTATTTTCTTATGTTGGATTTCAGTCATGGGAAAAAAAAGAGCAGCTAAAGGTCAGCCATGTATCTCCCCGCATGGCGTATCCAGTGCTCATTATACAGCTTCCTGTTGCAGCACCGTTTGTTCTATTATGCACTCATGCACTGGTAACCTGCAGTTTGCACTCTGTAAATCAGTAAGTACAAACACGAGAGGCTTCCGGAGAGCCATATAGGACAGCAACTGTTGGGATGGCAAAGCTCTGTGAGCCACATCCTGTGGCTAACTGGAAAGTCTAGTAAAATGACAGGTTTCATAAATAAAGGCCTGCTGGCTTTCTCATCGCACCCTTTATTAACTGGATTGTTTCCTAAATTCTTCAACTTATCATCCTCAGTGTGTGAAAATCAGTGGAAAGCTGTTGGTTGAGCTTCTTTCTCAAGTGCATCACCTTCTTTGAGTAATTCTCAAAGTGAGAATTACTCCCCTTCTTTATATAAACTAGCTGCTGTGTCTGAGCTTGCCATTGAGGTAAATCTAATGTCTGCTGAAAAAGCTGTACTTTTGACTCTCGGGTTTGTTTATATGCCTTCTTGAAATAGTCTTGTGTCGGGTAGTAAATGAATGTGTCTCCATTGGCTTCTTATCATAAATAGTAGTTATTATGTGACTGATTCATTCAGGAATATATGGTTTGATGAGGATTGCCTGAACATGCATGTGTTTTGAATTTTCCAACAATGAAGAACACATTCAAACACTTTCTCTTATCCCTTTAGTGTATAAAAAAAAAAAAAAATCACTGAAGGACTACTGCCAGACAGACAAGGGCCATTTAACTTGTACCAGACGAAGCTAAATACACTCTCTAGTGTCCATGAAAACAGGCGGTTTAGAGTGTGATTTAGGTCTGCATGCTGCACAAGATAGTTTTTCAAGTGTAAACAATTCAATAATAGAAGAGAAATCACTTTCCTCTGGTTTTAATTTTGTACACCATCTATAAAAAGGATTAGATGGCTTTTTAGGAGACTTGCTGAATTTGAATCAGAAAATGAATCTCTTTTCGTTTTATGAGACATCTCGCCTTTTCCACAGGGATACCACCAAACCCTAAAATGGTTGGCTTTTTAAAACAAAGTTGCATAATTTTAATTTATTTCTCAACCTACTTTTGCAACAACTAACTGTTGTTTTCAGGGAGCATACCATGCTTTTACAGAATTTATAATGTTCAGGGCAGGCCAGACTATATTTGTGACTATTAACAACTCTTCTCAAAGATCATAAATAAAACCAAAGTGACATGCAACTGTAGGCGTTGACACCCTAATTTTAGAGGTCATCTGAGGGCACTTTCCAGTTGCTGATTCTGCACTTTGACCTTTCACCTTGGTTTTGAAGGAGGTCAAAGGCAAAAAGGTATTTTTATAAGGAAACCATACCATAAAAGACTAGAATGTGACCTTGCATTCTTCTATGACATCAAAATGAACAGTTCACATTTGGGGGTCTGACACAAACTCAATACAGATAACGAAATACAGCTGTCACACAACAGTGGAGTGAACACAATTTTTTTTTTAAAGAAAAAAGATTAAGGTAAAGACAATAAGAGCAATGTTTGATCATTTCCAATGGATAAAACTCAATCCCAAACCATGATTTTATTTTATATTAAGAAAATACAGAACATATAAATTGAGCATCTGTACTCATAAAAACATCTGCCCAGTAAGTTGAGAGTAACCACTACATTGTCTCTGGTGTGAGAGCTCTCTTTTTAAATGCTCTTTTCTTAATATAAAAGCCTGCAGTATATCATGATCATATTGCACACGTATTACTTCCACGCTGCATCATGCAGGGAAACTAACAACTTGACCTGAAACGGTATGTGGTTTCTTTCATCTTCACCTCACTGTCACCGTGTTTATGCATTTTCAGCTCTTTGCATGAATCTGTCCTTCCTGAGTAGGAGGAGAAATGATACTTTACAAACACTGTTATGCAATACGTGTAACTGATGTGGACGAGTGGAGCATTGTGTGTATGCTTCTATACCACAAAATGAATCCTGCATCGGTGTCTAGAAACTATATTTAGACTTTCCATTTTGCATTTTCATCCATCATATTGTAAACACCCATTGCTGAGTATGTGTTGAAGATATAACCGAGATGGGTCCTATTATTCACATTTTTTGGTTTCAAATCCACTAACGCAAGCTCCAGGGCAAGACAAATACAGACTGTAGTGCATGGAAGATAGACTTCAGATGATTTCTAACTTAAAGGCTGCATGAAAATAACGTCTTTAATTTGGATATGGTATGTGGTCTTTTGTGTAGTCAGCAGATATTTAAACTTTCCAGTGGGTTTTTTTTTTTTTTGGTGACATAAGAGTTATGTCCATAAATAAACATGTTTGCAATACATAATCCTACATTACATCAGCTACTGTAGCTCACTCATATTATGTCACCCTTGATTTCTTGGAAATTCACTCGTGTTTGTATCTGTGTAATGCCAGGCTGTACAATCACAGGACACATGTCGACGCAACCACCAACCTGGAAAGTTGAACAACTGGAATTCATCTTTCTAAAGCAGAAAACCACCACAAAGAGAGTTACAGCAGCAGTCCTCCATGTGCCATCCACAACCTTCACTTACATACAGTACCAGTCCTCTTCTTTATTGTCTCTTTCCCTCTCACTCCCCAGCTGGTCATGGCAGATGGCTGCACCCCCCACCCCCCGATCCTGGTTCTGCTGGAGGTCTCTTCCTGCTTAGAGGCAGTTCTTCCTTTCCACTGTCACTGAAAGCTCACTCATAGGGGATTATCTGATCTTTTCTGACCTTTTCCAGATGCATATTTCTGAATTTACCCAAAAGTACACATATTTTTGCCCTATTTTTCATATATGCAATAATATAAATTGATATGTTTTTGACATTTTTGAGTGGAGGTATGTGACACAGATGTGAAATGCTATTTTTCACAGCTCTACATTACAGAGTCACTGCAAACAAATCTGAAAAATGGTGTCAAATTGAACTGCCCTAACTTTCAGAAGATTAACTTGCTCTTTAATTTAGGTGAACAATAAGTTTCATCCTTGCATGCATCTTTTTCCTGATGCATGCATCAGATCAAGGGTCATGGGGGCACTAAAGCCTAGCTGTCATAGGGTGTGAGGCAGTAGCTGAAATAAGCACTCTAAATTGGTCATTGTGAATTGGTCAGAAACGTGCAGAAAATGGGCTACCAACCAGGAAAAAGCTTGGAAAGAATGTTCAAGGTATTGTACTACGCACTGAGATGAAGGTTAGTAAAGGAAAGGGATCAGTCAGTGCTTATGGCAATAAGCACACCAACAGAGTCTTCGGGATTTTCCTGTGGTGGACAGAAAGAGCTGGGCCAACCACAAGGACAGTGTTCCTGATGAATGTCCACTATTTGGGATCAGAAGTGATAAGAAGGGACATTACAGAACATATCAATCAGCCAGATTTCTGCAGCATGAAAAACATGTAGTTGTGTTTCTGACCCATAAGTCAAAAGCATTGCAGAACAAGATAACATCCAGAGGATAGAAGCTGGAATTAGAGGAGAGTTTGAGAGTCTGAGGAGACCTGGGGTGGGACCCACTCTGCAGGAGTGGCTCAGATTTTTGACACCTTATAAACTGACTATTACAAAGAATACAAGTTTATAAGTGATCAAAATATTTGTAAGAAATATGGTAAGAAATGCTGGTTGACTTAACATAAAATGCCCCTACAGGCTGTTCAATTGCATCATGACAAGCACAGGAAACAGACTTTTCGGTATTTTGCCCACACTAGTCAGGGTAATTTAACCCTTGTTTTTATTAATCTGTCTCTTGTGAAGCAGCCACTTAATGGAATGGGAACACTTTCATGGAATGGGAATGCTTAAATGCTTAAATCTGGGAATGCTTAAATCTTAAAGCCCCCCCCCAGATAGCTGCAAAGCTTTCTGTAGCTGTTTTTGAAAACAGGCCTTCATTATACAAACTCCACGCCAATTCCACAAAAAGTTTGAAAGTTTGTTGTTTTAGCCGACAGACCCCAAAACACAATATTGCCTCGGGTTCAAAAACCCTTAACCTTAACCTGGCCCTGCTCGTACAACATTTGACCAAATTTCTCTTTTTTTGGAAAGGGTCGTCATGAAGTCTATAACTTGTGTAAACACAGACACTGACGCATTCTGCTGTCATATGTTATACATCTGCGTGAACGGCTAATTTTACTTTAAAATCATGCACGCACACACATACAAATTTTGGGAGTCCCACCACACAAGTGAGGTACCAAATGAGACAAGTCCTATCATGTCTCCTCTCACTGAGAGCAGACATTGTTGACTCACTGTAGTCTAGAGGCGCTTAGTTTGCGTCCAACCACAGTTATGCACTGTCTGACCAGAGCCTCGGAGCAAGGGTGTGCAGACTCACACACATCTTTGGATGCACGCAAACACCACACAAACAGACACACACACACACATACATACAGGTGCATAGGCACACATAAAAGACAGTTTGCTCTTCTCCTGCTCGGTGGAATCATCAGTCATAACACACTGAGAACAAGAAAACTTTCTCCTGGCCTTCCTTCAGTTGTGCTATTGAATTTTAGACCTGACAGTTAATTATTTCATGTATGTATGTACAAAATATTAATACCTTTGTAATTAATGATATACTTGTCAGACATTTTCTTAAAGACATTTTCCTTCAGTTGTGCTATTGAATTTTTGACCTGACAGTTAATTATTTCATGTATGTATGTACAAAATATTAATACCTTTGTAATTAATGATATACTTGTCAGACATTTTCTTAAAGACGGTCTAAAAGCCACTTGTGTTGAGACGCCTCACACCTCTTTTACATTGCCTCAGGCAAACATTTACTTTTTGGCCCCATCTTCTCTGTTTTGTGCACTTTCATCTATACAGAAACTTTGTTATGAGACCAGAAACCCAGAATAAAACCATCAGTTATATATTGGAATTACACTAAACTAGTTGTGTGTGTGTGTGTGTGTGTGTGTGTGTGTGTGTGTGTGTGTGTGTGTGTGTGTGTGTGTGTGTGTGTGTGTGTGTGTGTGTGTGTGTGTGTGTG
>JASGAU010406500.1:0-13154 GCA_030220045.1 Australoheros facetus
GCTGCGCGCCCTGCAACCCAGCCCCAGTCGTCGCAGGAGATGGCTGCGCACCCTGCAATGCAGCCCCAGTCGTCGCAGGAGATGGCTGCGCACCCTGCAAAGCAGCCCCAGTCGGAGGAGGAGACGGCTGCGCGCCCTGCAACCCAGCCCCAGTCGTCGCAGGAGATGGCTGCGCACCCTGCAATGCAGCCCCAGTCGTCGCAGGAGATGGCTGCGCACCCTGCAATGCAGCCCCAGTCATCGCAGGAGACGTCTGCGTGTCATGCAGTGCAGCCCCAGCCTGCGCATCCAGTGCCGGAGCATTCCAAGCATCCCGCTTAGCCGGAGCGTCCCGAGGGTCCCGCTCAGCCAGAGCCCGCGCTGGAGGGTCCCGCTCAGCCCGAGCCTCCTGACATATTCGAACTCTGATGTCTGGCCCCTTGGCCTGCACGGCCCCCTGAACGTTGTTGAACTGTTTGTACTTCTGTTCTGCCCCTTTCAGACACCCTGTTTTGGAATGTTTTCCGGCTTTTTGTTCTAGCCTTGTGTTTTTTGTTTTTTGTTTTTTATTCTGCTCCTTGACCTGTTGGCCCTCCCTGCTTCATTCCTGGTGTTTTGGGGTTATGGACTTTTGCCCGGCTTTGTGCTGCCATTTTTTGTTTTGTTTTGGCCCCCTATGTGGACTCTGGTGCTGCAACCGACATACAGAAAAAATAACAGCTGACATCCTCTGCACAACACACACGCAAACATTCAAACATGCACACTCACAGCACAGAGAAGTGGGGGTATGGAAAAATATCTCAGCGATTCACTCGTGTTAAAGGGTTGTTTTTGTTTTTTTTTGGTTTTTTCCAAATGAGGGAACTCTGTTACAGCGATGGAGAACTAATGTGGAGGAAATGCTCCGGGAGACACCTGAGCTGCAGAGTTGAAACGAAACATCAAAGCAACAAATTTACTTCTCTTCGTGTTCATGCCGGTTGTTATTTCGATTTATGCAGCACACGCATGACCATAGTGAGATCAAACGTGCACATTGTGGCTTAAACTGTCCGTGTTCTGTGGTAGATTGCAAACTACGGTGAAATGATACAGGCGTAAGCAGCGATAATAGCAGCGACCTAGCCGGGGCGGAGTCTGCGAGGTGCGCTCCTTTGAGAGGCAGAGGAGCGCAATCTTTGTTGGATTTGAATCAGTACATTTTGCATCCAATAACAGCAAAGATGTTAACAAATAAATTGGACAGTATTCTAGCAATTTAGTGATATTTCCAGAGCTGTGGTCTTGACTGGTCTTGAAATAAAATCCCGAGTCCGCAATGTCCGAGTCCATGACAAGACCGAGACCAAATGCGGTCGAGTCCATGACAAGACCGAGACCATCAAAAAGTTGTGGTCTCGAGACCAAGACCGATCTCGAGTACTACAACATTATTGGAAAATATAAAATGCACGAGACATTCTGCCAGATTTTCTTTTTAAAGTGCCACATGCAGGCATTTATACAATTGACTGGTATAGTAACTAAAGCAGTCAATCACAGTATTAAGAGAGCATAATATTTTCCAGGTACTACAGTACAGCATATTTTTATTTTTACTGTATTTTCAGAAGAAACAAGCAACCTACCTATGTGTTGCTCTCAACAAAGAACTGGGTTTACTGTATATAACATTTTATAGTCAAAAATATGCTGTAGCAAGCAGTAAAGTGAAATTCAGAGCAGAGCTTGATACTGTTTTGTGTATGTGTGAGTGAGAGAGCAAGCAAGAGAGAGAGAGCATGTTTTTTTGCTTGTTGGGTCTTTGCTCAGAGACTGGGAGAGTCAAGAGTCCCTAATCCTTGCCATCAGAGACTTCTTAGCACACACATACATGCACACATACACAAATTCATTCACATTCTTATCAGCTTGCCCAGTGAACCATTATGGTGTGTGTGTGTGTGTGTGTGTGCGTGCGTGCGTGCGTGCGTGCATGCGTGCGTACGTGCGTGTGCGCACGTGTGCCTGCCTGCCTGCATGTGTGTGCGCATGCACTGATGAGGGGATACCAGTCCTCCCATGACAGAGGTAATCCTGTTCAGTGGCAGGTCTGGATATTCCAACTGGTATGTGTGTGTTTGTGTGTTACTCTGTGTGTATCCCATAGCAGCAGGTCATAGAACCCAAATCTACTGTCCGCTTGTCTGCTTGCCACTCTGTCTGTTAGTCTGTCTCTCTGCCAGTTTGTCTTCTGCACTCTCTTGTGCTCAGACTACTGTCCATTTGGACTTAGGCAACAGCGCCTCTTTCTTTGAGAGGGCTGATGATTGTTTGGATTCTGAGAGTCAACAAAAAAGCTCATCATGGTTCATGAGTGCCCCACTGCAGTTCTTGTTACATTAGTTCCCTAAAGACATAGGTTGCAGACTCTGGAAAAAAAAAGTATTTTTGAGTAGTTTGGGTTAGAACTAAATGGATTATTATGTACTATTATGGATTATTTACTGTATGTGTGTATTAAGCTTGTTTTGTTTTTGGTGATTCTACTTAAAGTGCCAGCCTTATGAGTAATAATGTGCAGTGATATTGATAATGATAATACTAATAATAATGAACTTTATTTGCAGGTGCATAACAGTAAGTTAGGTTTGTACAGGCCTGTATTGATTTAAATCAAGGTGTTGCTATGTATAACAGCTGTATGTTTATATGGTACATCCGCATATGTGAGTGTGGTTGGATGCAAACTGTAAATTTGTTATCTGTATGCCCAGAATATGCATGTAGCTGACTGAATGTGTTTTAAAATTATAGTAGACTTCTAGAGTGAGTTTGGTTTCTTGCCTGACGTGGTTTCAGATCAGTGCAGTGTATTTGTGTGTATGCTTAGCTGTGTACTCCGTTGTGTTTTGGGAACATTATAGTGTCTGTTTTTCAGGACACCAGCGGGGGGCTAATGGAACAGCTTTGTTGGTTTAAAAGAATTACCAGCTTCCTTCGCCAGAATCAACTCATAATCTCCTTTACTGGCACCACTAGGCTCACTGCCATACCATTGACAGCACCTAGGAACACAACACACGTATACACAAAAATGGTGATCAGCCAAACACCACTACAAGATGCTAACTCTCTTGTGAAAAGTGACTTGATGAAAAGAGAAAGAGGGGGGAAAAGAACTGTGTTAAGACAAACCAGTAAGCCAATAAAGAAAGGGACAGAGGTATGAGGTGAAGTGGCAGAAAGGGAGGAGGGCAACAGTGGAAGTGGGGGTGAGACGCAGGGAGAACGCGCAAGAGATGAGATGCTGCAGGGTTATCAGTGATTAACAGTTCCACTCTATATAATATTGCATTGAACATCAAAGAAAGAGCTGCCTTTTGTTTCCAGGCTTCGGATATAACCCTTGTAGGAATGTGGTTTACACACATTCCAAGTTTAACAGTAAGCAATGTAGATGGTGCCAGTGACTGTCAAGAAAAACTGTCATAGGATGCTGGAAGATTGGGGAGAGAATGATGGAAAACAGGAGAGTTGAAGTAAAAGACAACAACATAAAAGAAAAATTATTTTTATAATTGTACCGTGGAATTGTATTGAGGTATTAATGAAAAATAAATTCTGCTTGTGTACTTAGATGAGCAACCTGTGTTCTACATCAACATGGTTTTTGTACAGCATTTAGTGAGCCATATAGCCCTGCAATAGACTGGTGAGCTATCCAATGTACCCCAGTTCTTGTCCTGTGACAGCTGGAATAGGCTCCTACTCCCCCACAACCATGGATGGATGGATATTTTTCATTAATTGTACAGTGACCCAACAAACCTGACTTTCAATCAGGAAAGCACCAAAATATGCATAGCCTTGTACAACTTCACATATTGCCAAAACCACTTAGAGTTGAGCAGTCTGGCCAAAAGATGATATTACAAGATTCTCAGGTGGAATCACAATCCGCAATCTGAGTTACGTACTCCCCACAGATTTAGTTAAACTCACATGAACCCACATTTATTTTTGTGTGGCTGTGGCTGTGTGCGTACAAAGCTTGACCCATGGCTAAACACTCAACTCACAAGTCTCCTCGTCCTGCTTGAATTTTGACTTTATTCTGCAGTTTGTATCTTTGCATCTACAATGTTGTTCCACTGGCTGCTGTTCTCCTTTGGCCATGTTTCTTCTGTTTATAAGTTAGTTACAATTTTTGTGGACAAAACTTGCTTTTAATTACTTCATGATGTCATGGTCCTGGGCCAGTGTTTTGAGTTTCTTTTGGTTCGCTCTGTTTTGTTGTAATTTTTGGGTTGAGTTTCTTAGTGTTTCTTACAGTTTAGTTTTCTCAGTTTGTTGTTTCTTTGTGTGTTGTCTGATCCCCTTTGTCAAGTTTTCTGTGTTAGGTCTGCGTGTGTTATATTATGTTGTTTCCACTCTCCCTGATTTCCTTGTGTGTATTTAAGCCCTCAGTTTTCCTCTGTTCGGGTCCTTGTCATTTTAACATCTATGTTGGCGTCTCCTGTGTGTTTTGTGTCTTCAAGTTTCAAGTCTTCAAGTTTTGGGTTTCAAGTTTCGAGTTTTCAAGTTTTGAGTTTAAAAGTTTTGAGGTTTTTTTTGTATAGCTCCTCACCAGTCTGTTTGTGTTAAAGCTTTTATCAATAAAATCTACACACCAAATCTGCTCTCGTCCTGTATCCTGCACTGATGTCCTCCCTGCCTTGTCTGCACCAGCCGTGACACATGTGAAGTAGAAATTGTTTACTGTGCTGTATATTTATTTAGTCTTCTTCAGAAATGCAGATCATACACTGACTTAAGATTGTTCTCAATAAATGATTGTCAGGTCCTACCAGAATTTATTCATTGCAATTGAGGCTGAGTGATGGATTGTAGGGATTGATTTTAGACTCAAGTATGAAATGGATGATTTGTTGGAATGGTTTGTGTGTTAATATTAGTAAAACGCACAGAAGCCCAGAGAAGCAAGTGGTAAGAAAGAACTTTTCTGCGTTTGACTTAAATAGTTTTACTTTTTTCTCACTTAAGAAAAGGTGAGGAAAAAGTTCTGCCAGGATAAATTTTCTATCCTGAGCCTAAGTTCAAGACATAGACTTTATTTCTTTATTTTTAATTAGTTTATTATTGAAATTTATAAAACAGCAAAATTTTGTGAAGCTGTTCTTAACCTCTTTAAGCACCACACACACACACACACACACACACACACTGAAACATACTGGTCTCATATATACACTTAACACATACACACACACACACAGAAGTAAAATGCTCCATCAAAGTACAAAAGGGGTGCAAGAGAAGGAGATGGAGAAAGAAAAAGGGAGAGGTCTGAGATCTGAGAGGAGAGGAGACGAGAACAATGGCTTTATGTCTTGACAAACACTTAGCCAAGGCCTTTAGACTAACACTTTGGAGCAGACATGTCTGCCTGCATACCAATAGCAAATACTGTCATTCCCCATCTAACTCAGAGGCTTTTGATGTTCTGTTCACAGAGATAGAGAGAAGGGTGGTGAAGGAGGGGATATGGGTAGAGTGAGTGCAGTGAAAAGGGATATGGGGAAACATGAAGGAATAAAAAAAGAAAAGAAGGAAGGAATCAAGTTTGTTGAATGAGAGAAGGAAGTGAGACCTACAGTATTGTTGTTTAACAATTTCATGTTTTCTTTCCTTCCCCTTTGCTTTTCTCTGTCTGTCTCTGTATCTCTTTCTATGTTCCTGACAATGTATAGATCACAGCAGTAAAAATAAGTGCCAAGTGGAAGGAAATAAAGGAGAAAGAGGAAATGGAGAATGCACAATGGGTCCCCTTGCGTGATGGTATGTAATTTGAAAACTTGCCTGTTGCTTGCTTTCTTATGACAATGCTCTTCTGCAGTATTTAATATGTACTGGTTTTAATTAATATTCATTTGGCCTCATTTGTTTTTTTTGCTACTCTTTTCACACATTAATGGCCCATCAAGTCAATGTCAACATTTAAACATTTAAAGGCCTGTAGTCTGAGTCGAGTTAGAGGTTTTCACAGAACTGCAGTGACATGCAAACTATCATGCGTGCATGCATATGCTATTACTGTTACCAACTACATCTCTTATCTGCCAAAGTGCACAGACACTGGCAGGCACAAACAAACACACACACACACACCCCACACACTTAATTACACACACACACACACACACACACAAACAAAATCTCCTCTGCAAGTTGATAAGTGTGTTAGGAGCAAGGGAGAAATTATTAATTATCAAGCTAATGGGCACCAGACTGAGTTCTGCTTCATTAAGTGCTAACTGTTTGTGTGTGAATGTTTGTGTTTGTATATGCATGCATGAAAAAGTGAAAAATTGAGTATATCAGAAACTGTATTGACCCTAGGTGGACAACAGAGCTGTTTGTTTCATTATCATAAGTTGTATATTTCTCATACATGCTAATTTATCGTAGGTAAATGAAGATTTTGAGAGTTGAGAGAAGGAATCGCAAAATACCTATGATGATGAAGCTGGCATTTTGAGGCATATCTAACTCTCTCAGTGAAAGCAACCACCATGACCATGCCATACATAAGTAAAGGGTGCCAACCAATATGTTGACATACAGTGTATGCACGTGTTGTGCAGTTGTAGTACAACTTTGGTTGCACCCTGGGTTGATTGTATTGCAGTTTGCTCCCATTCTGTTGCTTAGAGGGTTGTGCTGGCTACAGTATGATAAGTAAAACCAGCACTGACGTTAATCTGTCTCACTCCCACAAGAAAAGACAGATAAGAGTGAGGGAGAGGAGCAGAGGGAGGGTGAGACAGTGGAAAGAAATTTTGTCATGTTGAGGTCGAAGTTGAGTATGAATTGAAAGGCATGAGTCAAACTCAAACTGTGTGACAGCGCATGGCTGTCATATAACCATATGCTGTGATTTCTTTTTGTCTGTCTGGACATGTGTGTTTCCCTATAAATAGCTCTGATGGTAACACAAGCAGGGACCCAGGCTCAGTGGTTTTTCCCATTGATTAGATGGATGGCTAATGCACAATCATCACCACCACTCATGCACATACACAGTCTCACACACACACAAACTAAATAACTGCACTAATGAGAGTTGGTTAAGACCCCCTAGGAACAACCAACCACCACTTTACCCCTGAGATCATCGGGTGTGAGAGAAAAGAAGGAGTGACAAAAAAACAGCTAAAAAGCAGAGGGAGAGTAAGTCAGATACAGAGAGCATGGAGGAAAAAAGAAGACAGAAAAATGAAAGAACAGAGCATGACAGCATAAATACCATCCTGCCTTAATTTTTCTGTGTGTGTGTGTGCCCACACACATGCGTGTGTATATATGTGGTTAGGATGTCCCTGAGGGGTGTCCTCTTGCTGTCAATGTGTGTATCCCAATGTCTGGGTGTATGTGTGTGCTAGAATTACCCAGAATGCTTTAGCAATTGACTGGCTGGCTAATGGCGGTCTCTGTTTTCCTCTGATGGTCATTGACTAGGCCTTCTCATCAATACCTGTTTTTACAGCTATTCTAGTGATGTGTGTGACTGTGTGTGTAGTAGTTGTGTGATTGTGCATGCTACTTATGAAAGGAATTACTCCTAGTTGGGAGCTCATGAGTTTCATAAAAGCACCACTTGTGTCAGTTCTTCACACTTCTCTTATTTGCTTTACCCTTGATATATCATGCTTGTTTTTAAGACCTCATACAAAAAGTGTTTGTGGAAATTAATACAATTTCACAATCCTGTTTGTCTGTCCTATTTTGAGAGTCATAACTGTGTGGCATAAATTTTAAATGATTACAGATACTCTGTGTGAATTTGGTTTTTTCGTGGGAAATTGGTTATATAGAACAGCAAATGCTGACACAGGTACTGACACATCTCAGTTCATCAGTGTAGTTCCTCGATTATGACTAAAATAATATGGCCTTTGCTGTAAGATTGAGCACCACTGCTTGTTTTCAACCAAAAATAAAATGAAATTAAATTGCACTTCATTTTTTTCAATGCTATTTTTACCTTTTAAGTCTGAAGAGGTTAAAGCTCCAGCAACAGCTGTAGTATAAAAAACAACTTTGTTTGACTGATGCCTTTTGGCTTGTGGCCTTCAACAGGGCCTTAAGCCAGAGAGGGGGTAATGTTAGCTCTCTCAGGAAAAAGAAGGAAGCATTTTGGATTTTCTATTTTAAAAATTTGTTCCAGGGGTGTGAACAAACTTTTCATTCAGTGAGTTTTTATAGTGGTTCTTATTAATGTAAATGTCATTGTAACTTTCTTTTTTGGTTTTGATCATATTTTTATATTATTTATTCCTAGTTTATTTGCATTGTGTGGGGGACCTTTTATGATGTTTTATCATTTTGTTTAGTTTTTTACAAAAAAATTTTCTATTTATCTCAAACCATTTTTATTTATTCATTTTAATTTTAATACTTGCTGGTGCCTGATTGTTAGATATGCATGTTGTACGTATGTGTTTGGTTGTGCAACATTTTTTTTCTTTATACATATGCTATTTAAACTCTAATGGCCTTAATAAAGGCCACATGCCAAAATGCATGGATCAAACAATAAAGATATTGTTTATGCTACAAATGTTGCTGAAGCCTTTACTTCTTCAGACTTCTCCATGCACCTTAGAATTAGGTGAAGTTGTGCCAGAAACCTCTACTCTGCCCTTTTTAAGACCAAGTGCATCTACAAGTGCATGCTCCTTGAAATCCTTAATAATACAGTAGACCTGTGAGGGTTGCTGAGAAATTGTGCTTGATTTTAATAAATAAATATCTGGGAGTTAGCAATACAAAAAAGGGGTGGCCTCCATTTGTTTGTCGTAGTGTTCTGAAAAAAGATATGTATACCAGTACGCACACCTACAGTTTGGGAAACTGGCCTCTCCTTTCCTCTCCTCTCCTCTCCTCTCCCCTACCTGTCTGTTTTCTCCTCCTATTGCTCTCCCTTCAGTTTGGAAAGGATTTGGTCTCACAGACACACAGCAAGACTATCACCACTCCACCCAGGAGACCACTCATCTCTCCCTTCAACTCTCCTACCTCCCTTCAAGCCTCCCTTTCCTCCCTCTATCCATCCATTGATTGCCACTATTCCTGGACTCCTGTTATCCCACTCTTGGTTCAGCTCCGGTTTCCCTTCCCTTCCCACCACTCAGCTGTGTGTGTATGTGTGCTAACCTCTGTATTTCATCCTGTCTTTTTGGCTGTCACAATTGATCAAATATTAAATCTGCACTAGGATATTAATCACAAAATTATACGCTAATTTTCTTTTACCATTAATGATAAATCAACATGATAATTTAGTAAAATCACTCAATGATTTATTTATTTATTTTTGTCTACTCAAAATGCATGATTGGAAAACTTGAATCGTAGTCACTATGTTATTGTTAATCTGAAAGGTGACTCAATTCCATGCTCATTAGTAGCAACAGAGGTCTTACTATCTAGTTCCTTCTAAGTGGCCCAAATATTGACCATCTATACGAAATGGTCAATTCTATGAGAAAAGCTGAGCTGATCAATAGCCTGATTACTCTGGTACTCTGGTAAGAGGGGAGCTCTCAGCTCATTCATTCAATCATTCTGTCATTAAATTAATCATTCATTTTATTAATACAGATTTTTATGTAATGGATTCTTTTTGAAAGTTTTATTTTTATCTTTGTAGGCTAATAGATACACATATTGGAGAGATGGCAGAATGAGGGAACACAACATGCAAGAAGGATCCCCAGCGGGACTCAAAAAAAGAGGAATTCAGTTCCAAGAGTCCAGCATCTTAAACCCTTTGGCCACCACTGTGCCAACCACATTTTATTTATTTATTTATTTATTTTGTGCTTTGCACCATCAGTCAGAGACACACACACGTAAGAAGAGACATATGTAGCATTAACTATACATTCTTTTTTTTCTTTTTTTTCATTTGCCAATTCCTAATTTATGGAGGAATTGTCAGGCATCATGTTACTTCTGAATAGAATTCTGAATCCTGAATGGATATTCATAAATCAGAGAACCAGAAAATGTCTATTTAACAGTCCCAATCTTTCCCAATTTGAATGTGAGTGATGGTGAAGGATGTGTGCATTATCAGGTAAAGTGTGCTCAATAGCTTTTCCAATTGTTGTTAACCAAGTGTTTGGTGATGTTAACAGGTGACAGATTTTTGAAAGAAGAGCATCCTCAGATGCCACTTCTGTCTATCTGGCAAAATAATGACAGTCCTGCTGGATAGTAGACCTTCATTAGAGGAGGTTCTCCTAACCATGGGTGAGCAGGACAAGATAAGCTTTTTTGCATCAGAAATAAGCAAAGTTGGGGTTGTGTTATTAAAGAGTGAGTTTTAGGTTCACAATTGTAATGGTGTGTCTGCTTGGTCAGGTTTTCCTTGAAAAAGAGATGTTAATCTCAGGGGATTTCCAGGTTAAATAAAGGTTAAAAGAAATACAATAAAAACCTAATAGAGTGGCTTGACTTTTACTGGGATACCTGCCCAAAAGACATCTTTAAATGTGAAACACTTTTAGAAAGTAAGAACATATACTTTGAACTTTATAATACCCTAGCAGACAAATGGTCTTAAAGAGATAAATATTTACTGTTGATTTTCAATTAAATGTTATACACAAGTAATGAGGTCTATCTACCCACTATAGTCCAAAGTGTGAGGCACAGACAGAGCAGCTGAGCTATGTGCCAACAAAAAGGATCAGAAAGAGAGAGAAATGAGAGTTTATTTCTCACTTCCAGTATGAAGAGCAGCTAACATAGGCTATTAGCGGTGACATAGCACAGAATCTGCTGTATCTCAAACTTGTTTGCATATAGCTGTGAACAATCTACTGCAGCTTACTCTAAATAGTGGACACAAATGCTGCCAGTCTTAAAATAGACTTGAAGAAGCCTCAAGTAACTGTCATTGACAGGTTTCACGTTACTGGGTCTAATTGTTTTTCATGTTAACATAAGGGAGAAGCATTTGGCAAGCACAGGGTGAAGAGACAGAGAGGACACAGATATGGTTGGTGGCAGCAGGATTGTGAGAATGGAAGTTGTGAGCTGTTTTTTTTATTTGCTTTCATTGTTGCTTCGCCCACTGATATGTGGATGGCGGTTCGATTTTCACTCCGTTTGTTTGATTGTCTATTAGCAAAATAACTCAAAAGTTTTGAACCAAAATTCATGAAATTTTGTAGAAATATTCATTAGGGGCCCAAGAACATGTGATTTCATTTTCAAGGTCAAGGGTCAATGTCACCTAAAAATGTAAAAAAAAAAGAAAAAAAGAAATCCTTATCTCATGCTCAGGTTATAATTCATACCTCAATGAATTCTTCATTTATCGTGATTAAATTTGGTACTCAGGTATGAACATATACTGTTGGTAAGTCATTGTCTCTTTCAATTTGATACAATACAATAATGTAAACTACAAACCCTACAGAAAAATCACATACACATATACAATTCATATCTCAGCAAATGTTTGTTTTAATTTTTTTCATCATGCTTTGTTAGAAGACGCTATTAGGGTACATAGTACATAGAAATTTTGGGGTGGGGGATGCATGTGCTCTACTGAGTGCCCTTCTAGTTTTTTTGTTGTTGTTGTTTTAATTACTTACCTGGATTTGAAACACATCTCTTTAAAAGAAGTGGGAAAGTCCATAATATGCTTACTTTGAGGGAATTTCTTGCTTTTTACCAATAAAATATGTCCTAAACAAAGTCATTTTAGCTCTAATACATGGTTTGCCTTCTACCATCCATGTTCCTTCACAGTCTTCCTCATTTTACATGTACTGCCTGGCTTTACATGTGCCGCTACTCAGGCGAGTGAGGGAATTTGTTTTAGAAGTCTGGTAATTGATGCTGGGCAGAGAACTAAGAGAGTGGCTGCCACAGTTGATTAATGCACAGAGAATGTGTGTAACTTTTTTTGAAACACTTTTTACTTGGGCTCTTTAATGACCATGGAGAAAGAGAGACAGAAAGTGCTAGAAAAAGGAATCGTGCTATTACTTTCATTTTACCTGTGTCCACACATGCGCGTGTGTGTGCGCACGCGTGTCTTTGCTCATGCGTGTCTGCACAAATGTGTTCACCATTGCTATTAAATTTGATAAAATGGAGCTAAATGTACAGATAGCATTTAGCTGCTTTTTGAAAACAAAAACATGCAAGATACACAAGCAGTCCACTAAGGCATTCAACCCAGTGGCCTGTAAATGCTGTAAGATATTGTGTAAAGTGATATGATTATTAACTGTGTAGTGCACAGTTGAAGTTTGCTGTTTCTGATGCATATCAGAAAGAGATAACTGAGTGTGATTTATTACCTTTACTTATTTAATTTATTATTTATTATAACTGAAATGATTTATTACATTAAAAACAAAAATTTACTGTCAAATATTATTCTGGGAATAGTTAATGAAATATGGGTGAAGAAGGAAATGGTGGTGTGATTGTGTCTTGATACATGTCTTGATATATACACTGCTCAAAAAAAAATATTAAAGGAACACTATGAAAATATACCACATCTCAATGGGAAAAAATCGTGCTGGGTATCTACATGGATTGAGTAATGTGTTAGGAATAAAAAGATGCCACATTGTTCAATGGAAATGAACATTATCAACCTAAAGAGAGCTGAATTCAAAGACACTCTGAAAATCAACGTGAAAAAAATGATGTAGCAGGCTAGTTCATTTTGCCATTTTGCCAAAATTTCATCACAGCAACTCCGAATGGTACACTCCTGATCAAAATCTTAAGACCAGTTAAAAAATTGCAAGAATTTATTGGATCTTAAGAAGGTTCTAAGTAGAGCTTCACAATGCTAAAAGAAGAAATCGGCGCAAGAGACAAAAACTTTTGAGCAGGGAATTTATTGAAAACTACATTTACACTCAAACATGATTTTTTTCAGCTGATCAAAAGTTTAAGACCATAGCTCAAAAAAACCCGAAACCCCCTCAAAACAGAAATCAAAGTGTCAAAAAAAGGACTCAGTAATGAGTATCTCCACCTTTCTTGGTGATCACTTCAAACAATCATTTAGGCATGCTTGATGCCAGTGTTTCCAGGAGGCTAGTGGGAACGTTGCTCCAAGTGTTGAAGATGGCTTCACGAAGGGC
>JASGAU010406504.1:9963-48519 GCA_030220045.1 Australoheros facetus
GCTCATGGGAAACTAGCCTCAGGGTTACTCAGTTTATATGTAGGGGTGTGTGTGTGTTTGGGTGGGGACCACTGATCACCTTTTTATTTGTGTGATGCTGAGGACACAGTGAGTCTGCAGCCTGCTTACAGGGTTGGGTTAAAAACATCTGCCCTCAGGCCACGCTGCTGTTTGTGCTGTCTGCTTGTTTCCATACAGTCAGGGCGGCCGCTCGTATCCCGTGTGTGTGTGTGTCTGTGTGTGTGTGTGTAACAGGCCAAAGTTTTCTTCCTCCTCTGAATTATTTGTGAGAAAGGTGTTTGATAAGGCTGCGTGTTTGTATGGGAAGTGGGACCTTTGAGTGACTTCTCTGTTTGGATTGAGTGATGCAGTTGGAGTATTTGCAGAGTTGCTGGACTGGAATGAATTTCCTATAAACGCAGTGAAATGATCCTGACTTCAGACTAACAGCAGTGACCGTCACAGGCTGTCCTTCATCTGCATTCAGCGTTCGACTTGTTTTGTTTCTGTTGTCACGTCGAGCCTTTCCTCTGGTCTGCACGTAAAGGTGTGTGTTTGTCTGGGTTTATATGTTTGACAGGTTGTCCTCTGCTCTGGGTATCAGTGTCCGCTTAAACCTGACTCTGAATTTAGGGAGTTTTTGCTCCCAGCTGAGATCTTTTAGAGTTCTACAGTTCTGATAATGAACTGCAACAGCTTGACTGGGCAGAAGTTAAAGATTGTATCACTATTGTCTGATTTTTGGGACATTTTACCAACATAGTGATCTCAGTGTTTTATTGTAAGGCAAAAAAAAAAGGTAATTACTTCTCATCGGTGTACATTATGTATGAGCAGTGTGTGGTTTGAGTGGTCGCTGATGCACCTGCTGCCGTGCTGATGGTGCAGTCTGCTGGCCGTGTTTTATTACATTACATTTTCTATTCAGGTACAAGTTGGCTGCTCTTCAGTAACGGCCCATTTATTGCACCCTGTGTGGGTTTGAGAGTACATTACAGAGTGTGTGTGTGTGTGTCTAACTGATTTTTGTGTTATCAGTCCTCGTCTGTTTGTGCTCTCTGCAGCTACGGCTGCTCTGGCCTCAGTTTAATGCAATCAGATGTCGTGTCGGCTCCCTCCTCAGATGTAAAACAGGAGAATTACAGCAGTACGGAGTGCTGTGCTGCAGGTGACCTGAATTGACACCAGGTTTGATGCCAGGGAGGAAAAAAAGGCTTGAGAGGATTTTTTTTTTTTTTTTTTTTAAGAAAAAAATGGCTGAAGTGGGATTGCCATTCTTCAAGCGCTCCTCCTGAGTATACTTAAAGGGTTTTTTTTGTTTTCTTTGTCTTTTAATTTGTAACATACGGCTTAATGCCAGCTACCAGTTAAATCTATGTATGCTCTTTATTGCTTCATAGTAATGCCTAATCTGGAAATATGACTCTAGGTTTTAGTTCACATTTCTGACAGGTGACCACAGCAGTTTTTATTGGCTTGTCTCTAATTCAGACCCACTCTCCCTCTTCACAACTGACTCTTGCTCTGTGCGTCCCAAATATCCCCCTCCACTCCTCCATGCTTGGGTGGTTTTGTTGCAGAGATAAAGAGGTGAGAGGTAAATACTGAGGCTCTCTGCCAGCATGGGTTGCACAAACAGTGTGTGAAGTTGTCTGGGGAGCATAAACTGAGATAGCAGATAAGGATGTGGCAGGGCTAACAGTCAAACTGTGGGCTGGACTTTGCTGCCTGTGTTTTGACCTCTGCTGTCTTCGCCTTGTTTGCCTCCACCTCTGCTTCTGGTTTTACTTTTTACCCCTTCATTAAACTCCTCTTCTTTTTTTCTTCCCTGCTCTTTGTTCTTCTTTCTTTATTTCTCCCCTCCCACTTCAGTATTCTGCTCTTATGCAGAACCAACGTGTGCACTTAAAACAAACACCAGGCAATTTTCATGTTAAGTTGCTGATAGAAATTAATTGAAAAGGGATGATGTGACAACCATGGGGAGGACAGATCCAATCAGATGCACTGACAGAGTTTATAAAGACAAAGGAGCAGACAGAAAAGACGGGGGACTGGGGAGGTAGGGTGGAGGAAGCTTTTGTTTTCACAGGGAAGCACCTTTTAGTGCTACACGAGGCCTTCGTACAGAGATAAGAGAGCTACGCTGGCAGGCAGGCACAAGCAGAAGGTCTTTGGATTAGCATGAAGCTCATTTTAAAGCACCGTGTGTGTGTGTGTGTGTGTGTGTGTGTGTGCGCGTGTCCTGCAGACAGACAGACAGACAGATGGACTAGCTTTGCATGCTGTTTGATGAAGTGGAGCGAGGGAACATGCAGTACAGACAGGCTGAACGATGGCAGCTTTTGCACTGACTGACAGCTCTGAGAGAGTTTGTTTGATGGTTAGCATTTCGTTGTCTTTGGGAGCTCTGTGCAGACACAGGTTTGAAGTTCTTTAAAGGGTCTTAAATGTTAAAGGCTCACGTCACATGTAGTCACCATGACGTGGGTATGAAAGATGGATGCAGGCACCATGACGTCGCTCACTGGTTTGTAGACCCTCATTTTGAAGCCTCATGTTAAGCTTCATGACCAGAATGGTCTTTGGGGGGGGGGGGGTCCATTTACTGAAAACAGCAGCAGGAGTTTAAGACTCAATAAATATGCAACAGTGACTCAGCTCTGTGATGGTTTACAGCATCATGGACGACAGTTTCTGTGAATGATGTTTTTATGCCCACCTGGGATAAAAAATGTATTTACCTGAGGACTGGGGGGTCTGACCAGCGGCAGTTCGGGTGTTTTTGGAGTTGGAAGTGATCATATTTGATGTGGCAAGTTATCAGTTAACACTAGCAAGCTAGGCCAGCAAGCTGCACCATAAACTGTCATTTGTAATGTGCAGACGCAGCTACGTGCTAATCACTAAGTAACAGACTAATACAATAGTAGAACTGAGGCATGGACTGCTTGAACAGGTTGTTAGTAAATGCACAACAAGCTCATATTATTTGCTCTAAAAAAGATAAACATCGTGAACACCGAAGTCCAGCCTGAACTTAAAGCCTTAATCAAATTTGGACTCATCCACCATCCAGCTGCCCTGAAATGGGAGACTGGCTACAGAGGGCAGAACAGGTGTGTTTTTCTGGGGTGTAAAGCTGCCTGTTGCTGCTGTAAAGTCTGGCTTTTTAACATGGAAGTTTATGGGAATTAACTCACTTTTGGAGTTGGCCTCAAGTGGTCATTAAAGGCACTGCAGGCTTTAGCCCCTCCCTGCTGGGATTCATTTAGTAGTTTTAAAGGATGCTGATTTGTATTCCCCCACCCGTCACGCAGTGAATACTTGAATTATTCTTTTCTTTTTTGTTTGTTAAGCATATTTTTACAAGCTGCATATAAACTATGTTCCCCCGGAAAGAAGGCGCCTTTCCTCAGCTTAACATCTTAATATCTCTTTTGAAACGACTCCTAAAAGGTTTGACGTGGCTCTAATGAAGATTTCAGTAACTACGGGTTACTGAAATCTGAACAAGCACAAGATGAAACGGTGGAAACAAATGAAGAGGCAGACGCAGAGAGACAGACAGGGGCAGGTAGAGCCAGGTGGCTTAAGGTCTGCAGCTCATACATTTGTGTTTCAATTGATGTGATAATTCTGGTTGTGAACATCCGCCTCCGGGATGAAGCTGCAAAAGATGGGCATTCATGTCCACGGAAAACAAAAAAACATGAAAGCAAAAGCAGGGACAGATTGATCTCCCATCGGCACTGAAGGCAGTTATGTTTGGTTTATTATTTGCAGCGTTTGTCATCGGGGTTTTTTTTACCTATTTTCTGCCTCGTGGTCCCACCTCTCTGCTCTCTGTGATATCAGGAAAACAATGCTCCTAAAAACACAGTAAAAGGACAGAAATCACACTGCATTCCTCTCCCCTCGCGTTTCTTTGTCTCTCTCTGGGAATGATTTAGCACAGAAACATTCCACAAATATGCCGAACATCATTAATCATGTGGATGTTTAAAAATCTCCTACTGGAAAAACTGCTGGTGGGACGGCACAAAGAGTGCAGGGAGCTTTAGGCCACATTTGCATGAGATTTGTATCTGTTTGAGTTCTCTGGTTTCAAATGGGATTTATGAACCTATTAGCTCCCTCCATGCCCGTGTCAGAGATTTGCTCAGGCTGTGGATGAAAACAAAACCTCGCTGACAGCGTTTTCACTCTGAGGTTTAGTGGGGAAACAGATTTCTTCCCCTTCCTCCTTTCACCTCTTTTCTTGTTCCATTAGAGAGGAGAAAAAGGAGCGGGCGAGGAAGGACGAGGGTTGAAAGACAGGAAGAGGGGGAGAGACGAGGGCTGAGGCAGGAAGAGGGTGAAAGGGAGTGCAGGCGGTGCCGTCAGGACCGCTTCGTTTTCTCCTTTCGGTTTCCTGTTTAACGCTTTCTTCACACAGCAGGTTCGTGTCACCTTCTCTCGGGTCTCGAGCAGTTTTTCTAACATGACTCCAGAGACCGCTCTTAAAGGAGATGTTTTTGACCCCCAGCACTCACCAATCACACGGGTTACAGAGATGTGGGTATCAGTTATGAAAGAAAGATGGAAGGAGAGGACGCAGTGCAGAGTTGGAAAAGCGGCGCGACATCCTGCTGATCCCAGATCGCTTTAGATACAAGTTCTGTGTGTTATTAATGTCCTTTTTCTTGTTTGTGTATTTTTGCAGCAGTTAAGCTGCCGCACATTTGTGTTTGCATTGGTAATGCTCTGTTTATACGGCTAACGTGTTGCTCATCTGTCCTCAGTCTGAAATTTATTGTCCCTGAGTGATGATCCACACCATCAGTACAGCTCTACATTTAGAACATCTGCACGTGCGTTCATGTACGCAGATGCACAAACGCACAGCTCGCTTTACAAAATTGTGAGGTGAAACTTCTGCGTCTGTTAGGATCCTGAGTTTATGTGACCTCAGCGCTCTTCTGTCTGCATGCATGTCGTTAAACACCAGTGCCACGGTCACGTGTTTGTTACCAGTGACGGTCAAAACTGAGATCGCGATTACTCATCGACTTCAGAAACAGTGAAACCCATCGATGTCTTCATGGTGTGTGTTTGTTGTGTGGTGTGTGTGGGGCAGGTGTGATGTCCAGACCACGGTGCTGGGAAGCAGGCAGTCATTAATAACTTATTAATAACTTTCCATCATCTTAGCTGAAGCTGAACTGCCATACACGGTGGGTGAGTTTAGGCTTTTTTTTTTTGGGGTGCAGTGGATTAATATGACAAGACAAAATGAGCACAGGACCATTTTTTTTCTTCTATTTTCACGATGGAAGTCATTAAAATTATAATTGAAAGTAAAATCTGATTAATCTGCTAATCACTGAGTGGCAGTATCTGCCTGTGGTCTCGTGATGGATGCTTCCTTCAGGCCCTCAATTCATGTTTTCCTGATCAGATTCCAGCTGTGAGCAGCAGGGAGGAACATGAAGACAAAATAATTTAAACGATTATCTCAGATGAGAGGTTTCTTTAAGTGGGCGTGGCTCCTTTGGGAAAAATGATGTCAGCTGCTTTTTGGATCAAATCGACCGTTCCCACACTGTGGAATCAGATCTTTGGGGGCTAAATTCCTGATAGATCCTTTATGAACTCTGTTTATTTTCCTTTGAATATTTAATGTTAGACTTTTGAACGAATGCTCTCATCAAACTGTGGACCTCTCAGGCACAAATCGCAGATGTAACATTTAAATTTGCTACATTTCACCAGCTTTTTAAACCGCTGAGCTGCTGACAGAGCCTCATTTAGCCTCCTGCAGCAGCACCTCTCATCCTTTCAGGTCTGCTTTCATCTCAGTGTTTTATATCGCCTGTCCACGCTGAACTGCGGCTGACGTGAGAAAGCCAGCGTGGGTTTGCGGTCCAGATGGAGAGTTTGAGTAGGAAGGAGGGAAGGATGGGAGACGGGAGGAGGCTGTGGCAGGGAGAATGAGAGGAAGAGGAGAGGAGGCAGAAAGATGAACGATGACATGACATGAGGAGAAAGGTTGAGTATGGCAGTAAAGCCAAGTTAGCTCAGCAGGAGAGTGCGGTTTTATTTTTTTTTTGGCTGCGTGCTGGCTGAGGTAAGGAAGAATGAGAAGTATGTGGGACATTTTCCAGAGCAGAGGTTTAGTGGATTCAGCCACTCGAAGCCGGCGAGAGAGAGAGAGAGAGCAGAGAGGGCGGCTGAAGTTAGAGGCAGGAAGAAAACGAGAGGACAGAAATGTAAGGACACACAACCTGTAACATATTTCTATACATCTGAGCGTGTGTAGGTGATGAATGGGTGGACCTGTTTTTTCCCCTTTCTGCTCCCCTCTATCTCAAACACACAAACACACACACACACACACCAGGATAAGGCGTAGGGTGGAGTGGGTCACGGCTGCAGTCATTGTTGTTCTGGCCGACAGACTTCCTGTTCCAAGCAGCTATGACGCCCATCACCACAACACAGCTGTGTGCAAACTGGACAGGAACACACACAAGCACACACTCCTGAACCGCTCATTCATATTTAACCAAGCACACAGACTGAGACCTGTGGGACACTTAGTCATTTTGTACACATAGTTACACACTGATTAGCACTTCTGCACACACGCACACAAATCCCATAAACACACAGATATGGAAGTACCTGCACACACGCGCGCGCGCGCGCACACACCCGTCTTGGCGTGGACAGCCTGTAGTTTGATGCCATATTTGAACCAGATGAGCAGAAAGCTGTGAAGCCTTTGATGATGACCCTCTGCGAAGACTCAGAAGCTCTCGGCCTGTAAACGTCTCCGACGCGCCGTAAATCTGAGCGTGAGCAGCTGAAAGCCGCAGACTTCAACAAATCACGTCCTGATTAGTAATGAAGGATTTGCAAAATGAGGCATTCTTCTTCTTTGGATTTATTTTTCATAATAAATTTAAAATCCTGCAGAAATTTCACTTCATTCCACATTTTATCACACAAATCCTGACGTATCCTCAAATATCCCGATCCTGCTAATCTATCAGATTCTTTTTAAAAGCTTGCAGAAATGTGCGGAGAGTTTTCTGACCGCTGAGCTGAAGTCATTCCACCTGTTAACTGTCAGCTGACCCATTTATCAAACACGTGGATTATTATTTTAGTATCTAACACCCCCGACTGTTAACGCCTCCCATCTGTGGTGGCATTTCCCTGGAACTCAGACCTTTATTTTCCCTCTCACTCACTTTAGGTCAGCCCCCTCTCAGTGTTTCACACCAGCTATTTTCCCGCAGGCTTTGGATTTACCACAATCTTCTGCATGTGTGTGTCCTGGATGTCCACATCTGGTTATTTTGTTTGTGTGTCTGTCTCTGTGTCTCTTTGTGTGGCCGTTGGGGTTTGGCTGCAGTAGCGTCACAAACCACCGGACTTCATTCTCTCTCATTGGGCTGATTTCTGAATGTCAGGACCCCCAACCCCCCCCCCCCCCAGCTGTGGACTCTAATTTGATGGGATTTCATCCCAAAGTCAGCCAAATGGGGAGATTTCCTCTGTGGTGGTTTGAAGTGTTCCCACTGGTCAGGGAGTTTGTGGAATACCGTGAAATTTTCGACCTTGTTTTGTGAATTTGGCAAATTGTTGGCTGTAACAGGATGGTTTACTGGAATTTAGCAGAATGTACTTTTTTCCCCACACAGTTTATTGCATTAGCTCTTGGTTTGGGGCTGTTTTTCTTCTCAGGAAGGCTGCAGTGAAAACTCCAGATTCTGAAATCATGCGGGGTTATCACGGGGTGGGTTTGCTGGGCCTTTGACAGAAATATAGCATCATAATAATTATTTTCACTATGTATTTACATGGAAAAATGCCCGTCACAGTTACTATGGGACAGTTACTGATATTAAATTGTCCAAACAGCATTTCAAAAATCTAATATTCATTTTTCCCAAGTTACAGACAAATCATTTGCAGATGAATACAGTTCAGTTTGCTACTTGTTCCTTAACTGGTTGAGAGGGTTAGTCCTAACCCTAACCCTTGACCCTTTGCAGCTCCCTTGTGAGCCGAACGTGAGTCACCCCTGCCGACTGTGTTTGCGGGCACAGTTGCACTCACAGAGGGAGGGACCGACTTACTGGCTGTTGCTCGGTCGTTTTCGGCCTGGGAAGTCAAGTCTGGTTGTCTTTAGTGTCGGATGGCTGCTCCTATTGTCATCACAAGATGGCTCCAGCCCTCCGCTGTGACGTGCATGTGTGATTAATGTGGCCAGACAGGCAAAGTTGTGTGTGTATGTTTTATAAACGTGTGTTAGTGTAGGTCTGCCTGTCTGCTTGTGTGTGGATTTGGGGGTGAGGGGTGTGTGTGTGTGTGTGTGTCGACTCAGCCTTTTCCAGTCATCCTGTTACTCGTCTAAACCTCTAATCCCCGTAATCCCCCCTCTCCCCTCCTTTTTTCTCTCTCCTCCCTCCATCCTCGTTTTTCCAGTTCCCTTCCTGTCTCCCACTCCTCTTATCCAGTGTATCCAGTCGCTTCTATATGTAGGCACATAAAGTGGGGCAGTGCACTTCCAATTGTTGTCATGCAGATTGAATATGTGGTGTATTTCTGGCTGCAGACTGCTGCTGATGAACTGTGTTTAAACAGATTAAACTCTTTCCTTCCTCCTCCTTTCTTTTATTCATCGATGGAGTAAGTCAATCAAACAGTCAGTCACAAAGGCCTTTCTTTCTGCTCCTCCTTCCAGGCTGTGGAGAGAGAGCAGGTGGACAGCATTCAACCAAAGCTGCAGCACGTCAACGCAGTGGGTCAGGGTCTCATCCAGAGCGCCGCCAAACACACCGACACCCAGGCGCTGGAGCACGACCTGGAGAGCACCAATCTGCGATGGAACTCACTCAACAAGCGGGTACGACTCTGGGAAAGATCCAGTGATGGTCCCAACCATCGGGAGCAGCCAGGTGTCAGGGAAAAAAAGGATAATGGGTTCAAATCGGCAGCCAGTGGGGGCTGTGCTGGTCGCTACTCCACTAATATTATTCTCTATGTTGGGTTTACATGCTGCTTTAAGATGTGATGGTGATGCTCCAGAAGGCACCAACACCGAACATGAGGTCCAGATCAGTTAGAGGGTAGCAGCTTGTGGTTTAGTCAGCATCCGCCTGTCAGTCAAAGTCTTACATTCTTTAAATGAGTCAGTCACCCATTTTTAAAATTTCAAACCAGGCTACAAACATGTTGATCCTCTAAAGGAGACTTGCCTTTGGAGCCAGTCTGAAGTGGAGCTGTAGTTATTGGCTCTCCAGATGTTGCCGTTTGACTCTATGAAACACGCATCGCTGGATCACAATCGTCTCTCCCGTCCTCAGGTGGCAGAGCGGATCGCCCAGCTGCAGGAGGCCCTGCTGCATTGTGGGAAGTTCCAGGACGCTCTGGAGCCTCTGCTCAGCTGGCTGAGCGACACGGAGGAGCTGGTAGCAAATCAGAAGCCTCCGTCGGCAGAATACCGCGTGGTCAAGGCCCAGATCCAAGAGCAAAAGGTACGAGAAGGACGAGAGAGCGGGGGAATAAATTCCACTTTGATGTTGAATTATTCTTATAGAAAACGGTGTCAGTATGAAGCAGCATCAGGGACTTGCTTTGGGTCATTAGTGAGTTTTTCACTCTCCGTCTGCTTTGATCTTCCATGTTAGAGATTTAAAGCAGCAGTGCTGACCTCTCAGCTTCTGCCACCCACGTGCTCCCCTTCTTTCTTTGAAACGTGCTGCCAGCTGTTCTCTGCAAATTAAAATTGATTTAATTTTCACTGTTTCCTTTTAAGCGTTTGTGATCAGCATGATAGTGTCATTGATAGCGTTATTGTTCATATTCTGATGTCCTCAGTGTCCTTCATCCTCAGACAACCTCAGAGACTTATTTGAATGATGAGCACAAACGCACACACAGTCAGTCAGTGATCCAGCTGACCGGACCAGCTGACCGTGTGCCAGACTGACAGAAAAACACACACACAATAAATTTGTATTGTTTTCAGAGACACACACACAGAAGCACGCACTCTCCTTTCCTTGTTTATCCTACATACATTTCCTGTGTTTGTGCACACATGCTCCACAGTCTCAGCCAGCGATCAATCACATGTTTACCTCCGTGACGGAGAGTCGTGTCAGCGTTTGGCTCAGAACGAGAGTAAACCGTAGAGAGGAGCGGCTCAAAGCAGGCCGAGAGGCCGCTGTCTGAACAGGAAGTGACATCAGAGTGCCAACAGCCTTTTTAATGTTTAATAGTTTAGATGGAAAAGATGTGATCGAGCTTTTAGAGGACGGTCCTTCAACAAAAGGAATGATTGGTGATTTTTTTTTTAAAGGAGACCTCCTCTTTAATGCCCCAGACACATTAGCACAGCTTTGCCTCAGTTTAGATGTCTTGTGAGTCTTGTCAGTGTTATTTAATGTTATGACTTCAGACTCCACTGAGCACTGCTGTTGTAATTTTGTCCATACTACAAACCTGTCTCAGCTGAGTGTGTGCTCCCGTCCTCCAGCTCCTCCAGAGATTGTTAGACGACCGCAGGCCGACGGTGGAAATGATCCAGGCTGAAGGAGAGAGGATCGCAGCCACGGCAGACACTCAGGACCGAGAGAAGATCCAGACCCAGCTGCAGAGCCTAGCAGAGCAATGGGCTGACCTACTGGACAAGGCCAGCGGCAGGTAAAACCTCTCTGCAGCACAGGCAGCCTGATCGTCCTGCGTTGGTCACAGAGGCACACTCGCATGTAGTCTTCTGAAAGCCAGACCTGCCTGGATTAGCCCTACGCTCAAGTCAGATACTGATTTGTTGAATGGCAGCTGAGTTCACCATGAAAACAAAGTAGGTTAAAAAAGTCTGCATAAGGCAGGCTGTAAGCAGCCAACAAGAGCGCAAACATGAACCCACATTATGAGATGTTCCACATATCTGTAACACTGTAACAGTCTGCATAACAACATGTAGATGTGGGTCCGCTCTGCTATCAGAACCAGACCGAGTACTGTGAGGAGAAACCAGGTCTGAGCTCTGATGCTGGTTTCTGGTCATTTCAATCCTTACCACCTTTCAGGAGCACTGAGCTGAACTTTGACCTCCCGGCGGGAATGAAGTAGAGAAGGAAAAGCAGAACTTGAGTTGGCAACACTCAAGTGTCAAATTTTATCCTTTGAAAAAGGCAGCAGAGAGGATTTACTGAAAGCAGCAAGTTAGGATCTGTGTGCACGTATCGTATGAGGCTTGGGAACGCGATCGCTGGTCTACCTCAGCGTCACGTTATCTCTGGGTGGCTTCATCAAACGCCTTTCTGCCCCTGAGGAAATGTTTGAATCATTACTTTTGGTTTCTGTGGTCTACGAGTAATATCAGAGCTGCTTTTGTTCACCGGGGAAACAACACACACAGATACACGGCGCACAAAGTGCAGCCGAGAGGGTTGATACCTCAGATGCATCCGCTCACGTAGAGTCATACTGTATAATGTCACTACACATTCATGCCTGGCTGGAAGCTGTGAGGGATGATATAAGAATCTCTGACATGTCTCTGGAGTTTATTACACCGCCGATCTAGAACATACATGCATACACACACACAGACACACACACACGGTCTGCTGCTTTCTGTACAAACACATGATAAGCCTTTCTTGGCAATGACTCTCACTTATCTGCGCACAAAAGTCGTGTTTTCTTCCCAGTTTGCAAATCCTCCCTCTGTCTGAGCCGTGCTGCAGTAATCTGTTTGATCTGTTCGTGAAATACTTTCAAGCTGAATTATTTATGAGAAGCATTTAATAAACAAAAGATATAACCACTTTATGACACGCGTTCAAGTCCGGATCTGTCAGTGACTCCAAAGACAACCTGTGAAAGCAATAAAAAGCCAATAAAGACACACACACCCCCTCCNCCCCCCTTCTTCTCCCTCAGACAACGGCAGTTGGAGGAGCTGCAGGTTTTGGCTCTTCAGTTCCACGAAGCCCTCGATCCACTCGGGGAATGGCTGAGCACCACGGAGAGACGCCTCAGCTCCGCTGAGCCTATGGGAACGCAGACGGCCAAGATCACCCAGCAGATCATCAAGCACAAGGTACCGCTCGGCCCCGGAGAGCCGTCTGTGAGAGGTCGACGGTCACCTTCATTCATTCTCATTCCATCAATGAAAAAGATGCTGCAGGGTGAAAAATGGGATCCAGAACCACAAAACACTGATTTACAACCAAAACATGACTTTTTTTTTTTTCTTCACCCATTGATGTTTGTCAGTTATGATTTTATCATCTGCATGCTCATATTTTAAGTTTTTATCCATGTTCTTTGTGTTTTTCTGTTCTTTCTTCACATCAAACACACACACACTCACACACACACTTCCCAGGCGCTCCAAGAGGACGTGTCCTCCCGAGAAGCCGAGGTTGACCACCTCGAGTCACTGAGCCGGTTGCTGAGCCCGCTCAGTTGCGCGGCTGATCGTGATTGGTTAGGCGAACGCGTCGGGTCGGTGAGGTCCGGTCACTCGGAGCTTGCCGATTGGTGCTCCAGGCGGGCGGGCCTGCTGGAGCAGGCGCTGGCCAACGCTCAGCTGTTTGGGGAGGACGAGGTGGAGGTGCTGAACTGGCTGGCGGAGGTGGCTCAGAGGCTGGCTCAGGTCTCTGTACAGAGCTATCACCCCCAGCTGCTGGCTGAGCAGCACAAACACACTCTGGTACGACTTTACGGACACACAGAGTGTCACTCGAAGTGCTTCGTCTCCTTAAAACACAAGTAACTTAGTAACTCTCTTTGAGAGAGCTGCACAAATATAAGATCCCCCTTAACAAATGCTAACATAACTGTTTGTGTCATGGGCATGAACTAACACTGTAGGTCGCACATTTGCCAAATAAATTACAGCAGTATGAAAAATTATGGCTCCTTAAAGTGGACCTGTTATGCTCTCTATGTTTATTATTGGACTGTTCATCCACTGTCTAAGACACCACATTAGCTCCTCTCCCTTTAAGCTACCTTTCTTCTCACTGGCTGCTCCTCACAAACAGAAGGTTTTTAGAGCAGGTGGGAGGGGTGGATGGTTCACAGATGAGCCAAGAGAGAAAAACGATTGTGTTTGGAGGGAATACGCTGACCTCATTATTCCAAACTTTGGTCATGTTTGATATGAGCATCCATCACTGTAACAGTGCGTATATGAAAGGTCATAGGGTAAAGCATACCAGGTCCCCTTTAAGGACTGAGAAGTCTGCACAACATTTGAACCCATTCAAATATTAACAGTGTGAATGAATGCAGTAAAACTTGGACGCTGTTGAGTTTTGTGCGTTTTGGCAGCACAGAGTAAAACGGTTTTTGTGGATGCGCGCTCCTTTTGTTTCCTCAGGCTCTGAATGAAGAGATCCTGAGCAGGAAGAAGACCGTGGACCAGGCCATCAAGAACGGGCAGGCTCTCCTCAAACAGACCACAGGTCACCTCTCACTTCTTGTTAAATTGTTTTCAGCTTGGACTTAGAAGTGTGGGTCTGATGTTGTGTGTGCATTAATTCTGAAGTCAGTGTGTTTTGTTTTTTTAGAGATGCAGAAAGAGCAGAAAAGATCCAAACCAAACATTTTTGATCAGTAGAGAACCGAACTGTAGCATCTGGTCTTTGTATATCCTGATATTAGCCATGCTGACTGCTTCCCTTTTAGTGAGCTGATTGTTGGTCTGCCCATGACTGCACTTTGTGTTTTTAGACAAATGTTGTAGCCATGAAAGGAATGCTGAGCTGTCAAACTGAGGATCCTTTTAGATAAATCAGACCAAACTCAGTATATTATGTTCCCCTGTGTCACTCTAAACATCCATCGGAGATAATGTATTCAACTGAAATGAAGGACATCTTCATACACTCCTGATATCCTGATTAAACGGTCCATGTGTCGTCCTGCAGGCGAGGAGGTTCTCCTGATCCAGGAGAAGCTCGACGGCATCAAGTCTCGCTACGCCGAGATGACGGCCGGCAGCAGCAGAGCCCTCCGGACCCTGGAGCAGGCGCTGCAGCTGGCCACGCGATTCGCCAGCGCCCATGACGACCTCAACCAGTGGCTAGACGGCGTGGAGACGGAGCTTAACACCGTGGAGCCCGACGCCACGCCCGCCTACCAGGAGAGACAAAAGGTGGGCGGAGCCTGATGCAGCTATGGCTCAGATTTAAGCCACAGCATTCCTCTATTTGAATGTTGTTTCATGCACAAACACGAAGACCACAAAACAGACTGCAGGCAGCTTAACTGCATTTCTTTTTTTTTATAATATTTAGACACGATGATATGATGTTTATCTTCCAGTGTTTCACACAACAGTCACAGGTTCCTCGCCTCTTTCTTTTCTGTGCCCATGAGCAAAATGAGCAGAAGCCTCTGCACGCATCGCTGTGTGCACACCAGTTTTCAGTGTTGTACTTTCTCTTTTAAAACCAGCCAAGATGCATTTCGTTTTTTTTCCCCCTGCCTTCAGTAAATGATCGACTGGGGCGTTATTTAGTAACCGGCGTGCTCGGTCGTCCACGTTTTACAGTTTTAAAGATCGTTTTAACATTTTCATAGTAAAGAAATGGTACAAAATGTCTGCAAAGCTAATTTAATGACAGTTCCTATCTATAATGACATTTTCAGCCTTTCCAATTTCAACCCACCCGCAGCGGAGTTACCATAGAAACATTGATTTGTGGGAGCTCAGTAACAGTTTGTAAAAGCTATTGAAAGGATTATTGACATTTAATTTGTTCCTGCCTTCCACGTTTTTCACTCTTCAGTGACATTTTCATCGTTTCCATTTGACCTCGAGCAGGAAAAAAAATCAGATGATACACTCGATGCCATTTAATTTCAGCTTTACGTTTATGCATGTGGTCATTGTATAGTGTTTTGGTTCTCTGGACCTAAAACTGTCTGTGTTGCAGGAGCTGAAGAAGGTGTCGGCAGAGAAGCGTCTGGTGCTGGACACGGTGAACGAGGTGGGCAGCGCTCTGCTGGATCTAGTGCCTTGGCGAGCCCGGGAGGGCCTGGACCGCCTCGTCGCAGACGCCAACCAGCGCTACCGACAGGCTGATGAAACCATCACTCAGCGGGTGCAGCTGGTGCAAGCCGCCATCCAGAGGTCGCAGCAGGTACTGCACGCAGTTTTACGAATTTAAATGCTCATCTTACTTTGTACCGTGGACCGTTTGCCGATCACTGAAGTCTTCCTTTCAGTATGAAGAAGCCGTGGATGCAGAGCTGGCCTGGGTTGGGGAGACGGAGCGCAAACTGGCTTCTCTGGGGCCCCTGAGCCTGGAGCCAGACGTGACCGTGGCCCAGCTGCAGGTGCAGAGGGCGTTCAACATCGACATCATCCGACACAAAGACACAATCGATCAGCTCCTCGGCACCAGAGATGACATCCTAGAAGCATGCAGTGACGCTCAGAAGGATGCGCTCGTGGTAGGTCGCTCAGAGAGATGGTTTTTGATAAACTGAGTGAAGAGAAAGTGACAGAAACAATTAACTGAGAAAGGAGCTTCAATCAGTGCAGCGACAATAATGTCGTCATCCTCTTCCTCAGCTCAAGACGGATTCTCTGAGTTCTCGTTACGACGCGGTGAGTCAGAGCCACAGCGAGCGGTTCTCGGCTCTAGAGCAAGCCCAGGTTCTTGTGGCTCGGTTCTGGGAGACCTACGAGGAACTGGAGCCGTGGCTGGGTGAGACTGAAACCCTCATCGCCCAGCTTCCACCCCCGGCTATTGACACAGATGCTCTCCGCCTGCAGCAGGACCAGATGAGGGTAAGAGAAGACCTGGACTATCATACCCTGATTCTGCTTCTCTAACTAAGTTGATGCTCACTTCCCATGATTTTCACGTCCTCTCCAGCTGCTCAGGGAGTCTATCGCAGAGCACAAGCCGCACATCGACAAGCTGATGAAGATCGGACCTCAGCTGGCCGAGCTCAGCCTGCAGGAGGGCGCGACCGTGACGCAGCGCTACACAGATGCCGAAAGACGGTACCAGGCCATCAAGGAGGAGGTCAAAGGTCGTGCCACAGCACTCGATGAGGCGGTGTCCCAGTCTACACAGGTATGAAGGATAAATTAAATGTCTTACTGTCTCATTTAGGCCATTTTTACTTCAGCTGCAGACCCGGGACGATCATTTTATTGTCAGTAAACTTCAGTCTCATGTAGTGCACCAAATTTGTGAAGCTCCGCCCATCTGGCCTCCAGCACAAATAGAAGAAGTGCTGTTTATTGTGAAATAGTGTCTGCAGCTCAAGACTGACGTGATAACAGCATGAGGTGTCTGTGTGTTTGTTTCTAATGGATTTACTTACATGTCCAGTTAAAGCTACGTTTTATTTTAGTTTGATGTTTTCAGGATTTATTTTTTAATTGGGGGGAAAAAGACTTTAGATTATTGCCAAAGTTGCCACATGTTCCATAAAACCTTCATGTAGTAAATTAGCTCAAGCAAAACTTTTCTGCTCCACATCAGACGTTTAACTTTTTCTTTGCGTTTCATTTAACGAGGCGTCTCCGAATCACGGCTGTGTCAGTTTGTACCGTTTGCATGACTCTGGTTTAACTCATTGCATTGTTTCTCCACCCTCTTCAAACCACTCCACCCTCTCTCCCTCCACCTGCACTGGTGACCGCTCCCTCCTCACCCCTCGCTCCACCCTAAAAAAACAAACACCTCCTTGTCTCTCCCTCCCTCATCCTTAACCTCATGTTCACCTCCCATCTTTGCCACCCCCCCCCATCCCTCCCTCCACCTCATCCCTCGTTCATTGTGGATGTGCTGTGTGTTGCCCCCCTCACCACCATTTTCGCCATGGTCACTGCTCACTGCAATCACCCAGCTGGTAGAGGTAAGACGACTGACAGCATCAAACCGGCACTCGGGGTGCGGTTCTGTCACGTGATTTCATCATCTAACAAAAATGAATCGATGCTAAAGCAGTGAAACACAAATCAGCCACTAATCATTGGATTTTCTCTTTATTACACAAAGTAAACTGAATTTCTGGATGAAAGCTGCCATTGAGTTCATAAATAAACGATTCAGCATTGAAAAGTAATTGTTTCTGCATTACTGTGAGAAGATAACTGATTTATTTCAGTGTGTAAGTCTCTAAATCATCTCGAATCAATCAGACTCAGCTGCAGTTTAATTGGTTTTAACACTCATGAGAATCACGTGCTTCTCACCCCGAGCGACCAGACCGCTGAACCACATCTGTTCCTTGGTTTTATGATTGCAAACTGGAATGAAGCCGGCTCTGGATCCGGCTTCATTCCAGTCCTAGACGTCCTTCTGTGTCGCATAGTGTTTTCCTCGTGGTTACATGAATTTGTTCTGTCATAATCAAGCAGTTTAATTTCCCTCAAAGAGGATTATCACCTTAGGAACTGAACCGTGAGTGCGTTCTTCTCTAACACATCTGTTATAGTAGTACTTCCCTTTTGTGTGGTACTTCTGAGTCCTGCATTGTCACAGTTGTAGAACCTGGATGTCATGTTGAAAGTGAAGCGAGTTTTTATCCTGTTATGAGTTTTCTCTTGAAATCTGAAATAAAATTCTAGTAAAATCCAAAGTTTTGTGGTCTGCCACAGATGGCTGTCCGCCCACACAGTATCTCAGTGTTTCCCACTTTCAAAATGTCACCCAGCTATCAAACTCAAACCCAGAAACTTCAGCACACTCTCTCCTTTCCCTCCTCCTCAAAACGTCCTCTCACACGTCTCCTCCCGCCCTCAGTTTCACGACAAGATGGACCCGCTGTTGGAGACTTTGGAGGGGGCGGTGCAGCGGCTTCGGCAGCCTCCCCCAGTGGCGGCAGAGGTGGAGAAGATCAGGGAGCAGCTGGGAGAGCACCGAGCCCAGGGGCTGGAGCTGGACAAACTTCTGCCGAGCTTCTCCGCCCTCTGCGCCCGCGGAGAGGAGCTCATCGGCCGAGCAGCTCACGACGATCCTGCCGCTCAGGGTGAGCGGCTCAGAGGACGCAGCTGTCTGTCAGCATCGCAGCATTTAGACCTAAAACAGGCCGTCGGGCCACAAAGGTCACGCTAACACCACACCATAAAACCAGATTTAAAGTCAGCTGACGGAGGCTGAGTGAACTCAATTCATGATGAATACATTTTCTGTTAATGATGGTTTCATTGGTTTGATGACACCTTGGAGTCTATGGAGGACTAAAAGTGCCAAAATCATAACTAGATATCCCATTAAAATCAAGAAAAATATTAAAAACTGTTGTATTCATTCAGAAAACATTTGCTTCTGTTTCAATTTGCCTTGGCAGTGCTGAATAACAGTAGCGTTAGCATATATATTCTCGGGCAGTCGTTTCTATTGTGAGTTTGGCCGAAGAAAATGACCCATGACTTTGAATGGCAGCCTCTCATTTGCACACTGAAACAAATGTATAAATGTAAAAATAAAATATAGGAAAATTGATACTTTTGATTCTGTCAGGGGAGAATAATGTAAAAAGAATTCATATATTGAGATAAAAATTAGGTTGGAATTTAATGGAAAAAATTCAAAAGTAAATATCAGTTTGTCACATTTTTATAAATCAATTAATGCCTTAATTGATTTCTAATTTAAGTTTTTTTATGGCAAACTGATCTGAGTCAGTTATTTCTTTATTTAGTTTTAATTTTGGCAGGTTCGGTCCTCCATATCACCGGCTAGTAAACAGGTTATAAAATAAACCGGGTCCCCAGCTCTTGTTGTAGACATTCAGCGTGAAATGAAACATTTTACTGGAAATGGAAAATACTGACTGTAACTGGACAGAGGACAGAGTGAAGGGCATCAGAAGTTAGTGGGTCTGAACAGAGAGGCTTTTGTAATCTGGGTGAAAACCATTACGATCTTATTTTGGGCTCTGGTCCAACAAGTTCACTGGCTGAACGATCAGAGGCCCGAAGTGTGTGTCTGTCTCACAGGCACCGAGTCAGTTCGCAGACCTCATCAAATCTTAGAAACAAAGAGAATCATGGGTGGAGTTCTGTGTGAGGCAGAACACACACGTCTTTGTTGTGTTGCCCTTTGTGCACGGCGATGCCCTGCAGCCCTCCTGAACATGAAAGGCCTCAGTGTGCGCTGATGGTAGGAGTGGACAGACCAAACGTACCAGTACAGTATGTGAGATGGTTCAATCCAAGCTAACATTATTCCCCTAATACATATGAAACGGTGTGGCCTGCTGTGACGTTCCTGCATCAGCCTGTTTAAAACCTCACTCCTCTTTCCCTTCTTTCCCTCAGCTGTTCGTACCCGCCTCCTGCGCCTGCGCTCTCTGTGGGATGAGATCCGGCAGCGTGCCGAAGAGAGGGAGGGGAAGCTCAACGATGTCTTGGACCTGGCTGGGAAATTCTGGGCCGACGTGGCGGCGCTACTGAGCACGCTCCGAGACTCCCAGGATATCGTGAAAGACCTGGAGGATCCTGGAGTGGACCCATCGCTCATTAAACAGCAGATTGAGGCTGCTGAGGTATGGGGAACCCTGTGGAGGCAGAAGAAAGCGCCAGGAAGACTAAATGTTTTGTTCCATATTTGTTTTATTCTAAATGGCTCCATGTGATGTCCCTCTGTCCACGTACTAGGCCATCAAGGCAGAGACGGACGGCCTGAGGGAGGAGCTGGAGTTTGTCAGGACCCTTGGGGCTGACCTCATCTTTGCCTGTGGAGAAACTGAGAAACCTGAAGTCAAGAAGACCATAGATGAGGTTAGAAATTAAAACCATGTTATTGTGAGAGAGCGATAATTTTCTTCTGAAAGGTTTTACCACATGCTGACTGTTCGTATCTCCCTCTCAGATGAACGCTGCCTGGGAGGGCCTGAACCGAACATGGAGGGAGAGGATGGAGAGACTGGAGGAAGCCATGACCGCCTCGGTTCAGTATCAGGACGCGCTGCAGGTTTGGGCTCTTAAAGACTCTGTAGATTGATCATATCATTTTTGTGCTGGAGTGAAATACAGAAGCTACGAGGATACGAGGACATTCTTATTTTGGAGTAATTTCCGTGTAATCTTTCCAGTCCATGTTTGACTACCTGGACAATGCAGTGATCAAGCTGTGTGAAATGTCAACTGTGGGAACTGAGCTGGGAACTGTCAAACAGCAGATTGAGGAGCTCAAGGTTGGAATGACAGTTGTATATATGTTAGAAATCTCACAAACACTTTTTAAAGATACCAGAACATCAGTGTAACAAGGCCTAATAACAAGCTGTTGTCCATCTCGCTGCACACCCCTCTCTGCCCCTTGTCCCTCCGCTGACCCCGAGCAGCACTACAAGGTGGAGGTTTACCAGCAGCAGATTGACATGGAGAAGCTGAGCCACCAGGGGGAGCTGCTGTTAAAGAAAGTGTCAGACCAGACTGACAGAGACATGATCCAGGAGCCGCTGACCGAACTCCGACACCTCTGGGACAACCTGGGGGATAAAATCACCCAACGACAGGTGCTCAGAGTTGTTGCTCATCTCGAGCTCTTCTCTTTCTCTCTCTGGGGAGCTGGTGATGTTGGTCTTTTTGTTGGCGTCCTGTAGAAGTGCTCGTATTTGACTGCAGCTCTTCATTACAGTTCAAATATCTGAGTTCCTGAACTTCTGTTTCTCTCCTAACAGCACAAACTGGAGGCTGCCCTGCTGGCTCTGGGTCAGTTCCAGCATGCCCTGTCTGAGCTGCAGGCCTGGCTGACCCACACACACACCACTCTGGACACACAGCGACCCGTCAGCTCTGACCCCAAGGCCATCGAAATCGAGCTGGCTAAACACCACGTATGTCCCCGTTTTGCACCATCTCATTCACGCGTGTTTTTTCCTTTCCAACATTCAAATATGTTTCCATATAATCGTTCCCTTTCTTCTTCTTTCCCTCCCAGGTTTTACGTAATGACGTGCTGTCCCATCGTGCCACAGTGGAGACGGTGAACAGCGCTGCCGCCGAGCTGCTGGAGTCCTCTCCTGGTGATGAGGCGGGCCACCTGAGGGATCAGCTGGATCAGCTCAACCAGAGCTGGGAGAGTCTGCTGCTCAAGACCCAGGAGCGGCAGAAGCTGCTGGAGGCCGCTCTGCAGCAGGTACTGCAAGGAAGCAGAGCCGAGATCGCCGCTTGGTTTTCTTAGTTAACTGTTCATTAATCTTATTATAATAGGTCTCATTATTATTAAAGAGTATTCACATGAAGAGCGGTCGCAGATAAAGTTGGATTAATAGCAGCTATAGTGGTAATTATTCTTTAACTCGTGCTTGCTCCTCCCTCGCCTGCGTCTTCGTAGGCTGAAGGTTTCCATGGAGAGCTGGAGGAGTTCGTCCAGTGGCTGAGGAGGACCGAGAGCCAGCTGTCTGCCGCCAAGCCGACGGGCGGCCTCCCCGAAACCGCCAGAGAGCAGCTTCAGCAGCACATGGTGAGAGTCACTTTACACCTTCATCAGGGACAGTAACACAGGTCACAGCCCACAGCGGGAGAATCGGTGTTATAAGTTAATCAAAAATAACTCTGAGAAACTATTTTAATCAACTGAAAATAAATAAATAAATATTTTGCACTCACAACACAAACTAAAAATAAACTAAATGAATTAGCATATAGAGGAAAGCCTGTGGGGCAGATCTGTACCGTCACTGAGTACATCATGCTGTCAGATCTGAGGGTTGGACCACAGCATCCATATTTATATAACAGACACTAAAGCAGCAAAGTGGAAACTAACTGAACTGGTTAGAATGTATCAGCGTTGCCACATTATAGCATTTAAGTCTCTGGACTGTTTTAACGTCCCACATGTTGGAGTATTTTTATTCCTTCTGTGGACAAAATAATTTACTGCTACAAACATTCATATGTAAGTGAGCGGTTTAGGGTTCGTGTTACATTACAAAGTGTTTCTGTGCCTTTCCGGCTGTTACAGTAACTGAGGAATGCTTTCCTATCACAGATAGATCTTCATATTCAGTGTTAGGACATTGTTCTGTACCATTACTGTAGTGCTTCGACTTTAATGTGCGCAGCTGCAGAGTGTCGACTTACACACTCTCACACAGAGACACTCGGCATATGGAGGCTCTAAAAGTTTAATAGCATCTGTTGTTCGAACCGGGTCTGTCGGTCACGATGAAGCTCCCCTTCAGCCACATCGCCTCTTCTGTTTGTGTCCTCGCAGGAGCTCCAAGCCCAGGTGACGCAGCGGGCAGAACAGTACAATCGCCTGCTGGATCAGGGAGAGTCCATGCTGCTGGCTCGTGGAGGGGAAGACGCAGGACCCGGTACCACCCAGACCCAGCAGAACCTGGCCATGCTGCAGAATAAGTGGGCCAGCCTCAATACCAAGATGGACGACCGCAGGGTAAATCCTTATGGATAAACTTCTCTTTGCTTCGCTCGTGTGTTTTTGTTCTTTTTGTCAACTTTGAACTCTTCGAATCTTCCAGGCAAAGCTGGAAGAGGCCGTTTCTTTGGCGACAGGTTTTCAGACTTCTCTGCAGGACACCATCAACTGGCTGACCCAGGCTGAACAGACCCTGAACATGGCGCAGCCCCCCAGCCTCATACTGGACACCGTCCTCTTCCAGATTGATGAGCACAAGGTAGAGACCCTACACATGCTCCAGTGAGACCGACCATATTTATTGTGTTGTAATAAAAAACATGTTTTCCTTGTCAGATTGTGTTTATTACCACGTGGGAATAAGCAAAAACGTGCTGATGTTGCCTTTAACGCTTTCACCCGTCTGTGTCTGTCGAGGTCTTTGTGAATGAGGTGAACACCCACAGAGAGCAGGTCCTGGCTCTGGAGAAGGCCGGCTCTCAGCTTCGCTTTGCCAGCCTGAAGCAGGACGTGGTTCTCATCAAGAACCTGCTGCTCAGCGTCCAGGCCCGCTGGGACAAGCTGGTCCAGAGGTCCCTGGACCGAGGCCGACATCTGGACGAGGCCCGCAAAAGAGCCAAACAGGTACTCGCCTTAGACTGAACCTGATAAAAGTTCACTTATCTCTGCAGGAAGAAAAGTGCTTTAAAACAAGTTTTGATTGAAATGGTTTAGTTCCACGAGGCCTGGAGAAAGCTGACAGACTGGTTAGAGGAAGCCGAGAAAAGACTGGACTCAGAGCTGGAGATCTCCAACGAGCCCGATAAGATCAAAGTTCAACTGACAAAACACAAGGTACCGAGAAATGCATCATCAGAGGTTCGGTTTCCTTTATTGCCGTGTTTCCCTCTACAAATCTTCCATTTTTCCACTTCTCCAGGAGTTTCAGAAAGCACTGGGATCAAAGCAGCCCGTTTACGACACCACGGTGAGGTCAGGGAGGGCCATGAGGGACAAAGCTCAGCTGCCCGCAGACACTCAGAAACTGGAGAACCTTTTGGGAGAAGTTCGGGACAAATGGGACACCGTCTGCGGGAAGAGCGTAGAGAGGTAAGGAGAGGATGAAGACTCAAACTGGTCTGTTCGGTGTCACCGGGCAGGTTTGAAACAGCTGTCACGTGTTCTTCTTCACCCAGACAGCACAAGCTGGAGGAGGCTCTTCTGTTCTCCGGTCAGTTTGCTGAAGCTCTTCAGGCTTTGGTGGACTGGCTGTACCGAGTGGAGCCTCAGCTAGCGGAAGACCAGCCCGTCCATGGAGACCTGGATTTGGTGTCTAACCTCATGGACTCTCATAAGGTGTGCACACGGTGATAAGTGGAGCTGTACTGCTACGAGAAACATGTTAATAACGGCCTCTTTCACTCTTAACCGCTTACAGACGTTCCAGAAGGACCTGGGGAAGAGAACCAGCAGCGTTCAGGCGCTGAAGCGTTCAGCTCGGGAGCTGATGGAGACCGGCCGTGATGACACAGCGTGGGTCAAAGTTCAGCTTCAGGAGCTCAGCAACCGCTGGGACACAGTCTGCGCCCTATCGGTCACCAAGCAGACGCGCCTCCAGCAGGCGCTCAAACAGGTGAGACAGGAGGCTGCACAGCTGATTCCAACTTTAAACTTTTCTCCACGATTTTTTGGTAATCAGACAGTACGCAGATCCACGCAAAGATCTCTCTGCTTCTGTCAGGCGGAGGAGTTTCGTACAGCGGTGCAGCTGCTGCTGGAGTGGCTCTCGGAGGCGGAGCAGACGCTCCGTTTCCGCGGCGTCCTCCCGGAAGAGGCGGAGACTCTGCAGGCGCTGCTGCACACGCACCGAGACTTCATGGGCACCGTGGAGGAGAAGAGGACCGACGTGAACAAGGCTGCCGGCATGGGAGAAGCCATCCTCACCGTGTGTCACCCCGACTCCATCACCACCATCAAACACTGGATCACCATCATCAGGGCACGCTTTGAGGAGGTGAAGAAGACATTGCATAAATCAAGGAAACCCAATGAAAATAAATACATTTCTGCCTGAAATTTTGCTTTGCTGATGAGATTTCGCAGAAATTAATAACTGTCATCACTCTACAGGTGCTCACCTGGGCTAAACAGCACGAGCAGCGTCTGGAAACGGCTCTGAACGAGGTGCTTAACAACGCCAACCTGCTGGAGGAGCTCCTGTCATGGCTGCAGTGGGCTGAGACCACACTGGTCCAGAGAGACACCGATCCGCTGCCTCAGGACATCCCGCAGCTCAAAACGCTCATCACAGAGCATCAGGTGGGTCCTGGTCGGCTTCAGCGACTCATCGGCTGTTTGTCTTTCGCTAAACTCATAGAAGCTGTATTTTAATGCATTACCACTCTAAAGATGACTGTGTTTGGACACACGTTTGATTTGCTATCTGTTGCCGTTTGCTGCACGCAGATGTTTATGGAGGAGATGACGAGGAAGCAGCCAGATGTCGACAAAGTGACAAAAACCTACAAAAGAAAACCAGCAGAGCCTCCCAGCAGCCTGGCGGAGAGGAGAGGAGCTCGTACGTCACCTGTGTTTACTTTTCAGTGAACAAATATTATCATCTCACATCTCCAGTGCATGTGTGAGAGACGTACAGATGCTGCTTTGTTTAACCTCGCATGCTCTCTGCAGGAAAACACCAGCAGCAGCAGCAGCAGCAGCAGGCGGCCATGCAGGTTTCTGGGGGGAACCCTCGACTCAACCAGCTCTGCGCCCGGTGGCAGCAGGTGTGGCTGCTGGCTCTCGACCGCCAGCGCAAACTCAACGACGCTCTGGACAGGCTGGAGGAGGTAACCTTCACGTTCACGTCTGTCCGCACTCTTACCAAACGTGTTTCACAGTTTTAATTAATGACAGCATTCTCCATTTTCAGCTCAAGGAGTTTGCCAACTTTGACTTCGACGTGTGGAGGAAGAAGTACATGCGCTGGATGAACCACAAGAAGTCCCGCGTCATGGATTTCTTCAGACGCATCGACAAAGACCAGGATGGGAAGATCACGCGGCAGGAGTTCATCGACGGCATCCTGGCCTCAAGTAGAGCGCTGCAGCGTTGTTGTTTTTGTCGTTGACTTGTTGTCATATTTCAGAGACATGAAGTGTATCCAATGTCCTCCTGTGCAGAATTTCCAACTAGTAAGCTGGAGATGACGGCTGTGGCAGACATCTTTGACCGGGATGGAGACGGTTACATCGACTACTACGAGTTTGTTGCTGCTCTGCACCCCAACAAGGATGCCTACAGGCCGACCACCGACGCTGATAAGATAGAGGATGAGGTAAGAAGGATCTGAGGAAGATGCACTGCTATAAATTACAGACAAACGTGTCAGTTCTGGACGTCTCGTCTCGTCTGTTGTTGTGCAGGTGACTCGGCAGGTAGCCCAGTGTAAATGTGCCAAAAGGTTCCAGGTGGAGCAGATCGGAGAGAACAAATACCGGGTAAGTTCAGCTCAGTCTCTGATCCACGTTAGCACAGTTAGCATTTATAGGAAAGGTAATAGTTCTGTGATATGTACTGTTAGAGAAATTCAGTGTTAAACAAAGATTATTACTGTGTGTGAACTGTGTGAAGCTGCCAATCAGAAGTGTAACTTAGAGTTTATTGTTCATAACTGGCCGTGTCTGCGCTGCATTAACTTCACAACATAACTTTTCTCGCACGTGTGTCCATCTCACATCATGACGATCATGGTGTATTTAAGCATTTAATCTCTCACTGTCATAACGTGTCATAACGTTTATATAACATGTGTATAACATCTGCAGGGTCGCTGTCGAAGCATTAATACGATCCTGTAAATGTGACGGCACAGATACACTCACAGCAGGCTGCTCGATGGGAGCTGATGGGTTTAAAGACGGTGGTTCTTAAAGTCACTGCAGGAAAAATATGGAGTAAAACTGAATTAGTAGGAAAAACGAGAGTTTGTGATAACATTGTGCCGATGTTTGTTTCACTGAAATAATAAAGTGTTATTGTTGGGATTCATATTTCTCTTTATGAACACCATAAAGAATAAATAACAGCAAAGACCATCTCAGTGTGAGGCGGCATTCTGGGAGCTCATTGGTTAAGTTGTGATGATGAACTGTATCTGAGGCCTTTCAGTGTAGCTCAGGTATCAGGACAGTGGACCACAGGTGTCACATTTCAGACTCGTTTTGTTACACACAGGAAACTTTTTACAAAGATTAATGTTCATGGGTCACCAGTAACCGGGTTAGGGTCACATCTGCCTCTTTGTATGGAAGTTTTACTTATTTGGCACACAAAGGGAAGTCTCATTAAACTGTAAGGCAAACCTACCTGTAAGAACCTGATTTAAACTGTAGTTTCTTCTAGTTTCTGAAACTAGTTTGGAACGTGTCAGAAATGAAACCCTAACCCAAATTAAGTCTTCTACCAGCTTTGTTATAAAGCTCTCTTTTGGATATGCCACGCTGCTAAAACTCCATGTTTAGGAGCAGATGGGAACCTGACTGCACCCATCCTCAGGGTGACCAGAGAGGTGACCACGTTAAGTGAAAAATGGTGACTGAATGTTTAATTTTACCCAGAGATCAGTGCCTCGTTACTGCCGCTGTAGGAAAATCAGCCCTCTCAAATTTAGTAGACTTTGATAACTATACAGATTTATCTCAGGAGCCAACACTCTGCATGTTTTAGGATGAATTGTTTCATCAGGTGGTGTAGGGACAGCAGTGAGAAGGCTCTGGTTGGATGGTTTCCTCCCACAGTCCAAACACATGCTCGTTGGTTATTGGTGGATTTAAACTGGCTGTGTGGCCGACAGGTGGTGTTCCCTGTTTAGGTCCCTCAGGTGTGCTCAGGTTACTTTCTTTCAAAGCTGTGGGAGTCGGAGGGATTTTAATGCCTTCGAGCAGCCTGTGTGTATCTGTGCAGCATTATACAGCAGACACTTCCTCAGCAGCATTTCCTGGGTCGGCCATCACTACCACCGCTGCAGTTTGTGTGTCCACTCCATCATTGCCCATCATCGGGTGATGACATCCAGTGTCAGGCTGCAGGACACTGGGGATGCTAATAGTCACCTCTTTCCTCCTGTGTGCGTCTGGCTTCTCTTTTCTCTCTTTACCTCCGTCTCACCTTCATCATCACTGACCATCACAGCCACACATTCGTGTCCACGGCCTCTTCCTGCTTCCACCTTTGATCGTGATGCTAAATAACAGTTTGAGTTTCTCAGATACGCTGTACCTAAATAAATGGCATCCTTTCATAATTACAGACTCGAGTTGTGAGTACGTGTTGTTTCACTCTCGCTCTGTTTCTTTTCTCCTTGTCTTCCTCTGCTCCGTGTCTTCCGGACTTATTGTAGTTCTTCCTCGGAAACCAGGTAAAGTGTCGACCGCTGCCGTGAGTGGACGCGTGAAATCTGCTTCCTCGTTCTCCACCGAAGGAGTGCGCCGCTTCCTGCTTCCATGAAATTAGAGAAAATACCGTTAGGATTTAACGAATCTGAGTTTGGTCACGTTTTCAAGGAAGAAGCACTCCTTCGTGGCTTTGCAACGTGTAAGCGGGTTTTGCCGTCCGCTTGTGTTTCTGCTGTGATTTGTTTGGTGTTGAGAGTGACAAATTGCACAATGCGAAGCTGGCGACAGTGACATGGCTGAAGGGGTAATTAGTGGTTAGGTGATATATAGTGTGCTTGGGACTGAAGCTGGGAAACGGATCAAGCTGCTCGGAGAGACGTCCAGAAAATTCCTTCCTGCTTCGCTGGGCGGTTTGAAAAACAATAACAGGAAACTTCAAAGGCTGAATAAAAAATACATGACTGATTTATACTGTGTGTGATGATGCGTAGATGTGAGAGGCTGGGTGAACCGGGCTGTAACTTCTGTCAGTGCATGGTTTCTCTGTCAGTGCATGGAAAGATGATCTGCTCAGATCTGGGACATGGGCTGCTTGGGGTGATGGTTGGAAACCTTTAGAAACCAAACAGTTGTTTTTACTCATTGATCACTTTGTTTTATTCCCTCTTGTCTTTCCGCTCTTTACACTTTTCTTTCCTCTTCGCTCTTCGGCCCCTCCCCGCCCCCATTTTATTCCCCCCTCCCCAGTTCGGAGACTCTCAGCAGCTGCGTCTGGTGAGGATCTTGCGCAGCACCGTGATGGTGAGAGTCGGAGGAGGGTGGATGGCTCTAGACGAGTTTCTGGTCAAGAACGATCCATGCAGAGGTGAGCAAAGTGGACACACGAGCAAACACGAAGATCCCTACTCTGTCTAATAACACACACACACACACACACACAGCCTGACCAATACTGGATGTTTTTAGGGATATCAGCACAACATCAATTAAACACAAATGCATTTTTGATAAGAATCCGCGATGGTGGAAAAAAGTACAATTAAATAATAATTAAATGCTCTATTTAACAACATAAATCCCTGTCAGACCATCAGTGCTTTTATGTAAGAACTGCATGTCATACTTTCAGCTAATAATTTACTTTTTATTCCCGGTTTTTGCTGGAAACTCGTCAGTTATGATTATCAACAATTATTTTTCTTCTTTTTTTAGTTTAAATTATGTTCAGATAAGTTAGCAATTACCAGCTTTTTGTTCATAGCAGTATTTTGAACTGAGCGCATACATTTAACTGCTCATTTCCAGCTGCTTATTCTGAATCAGTTTTAACTCTTCATCATTAACGGGTACCTGCTAACGATGCCTTCGGTTAATGAGGTTATGTTCAGTAAGCATCCTTCATTTAGCTCACAGTTTCAGCTGCACACTCATTTATTAAATCATTTGATATTAACTGCTACAAGGTATCAGCTGTTCTCACTTAAGTGCTCAAACCTTTTCTTGTCAACCAATTATTAAACAGTTATAATTTTCTCAAATTAGTTCATATGTGCACATTTGGCTGTAATACGACCCCAGCTGAGAGTCATCGTAAGCCATTCGTGCTTTTGAGCGTCCTTATGTCTGTTAGGCACACAAACACACAGATGTTCTCGACATATTTACACCACCCAACACGAGTGGCTGACAGCACACGGACAGACACACAACAATAAAGGGGAAAAACACACAAACGGCTGAAGTTTCTCTAGTTTTCTGTCAGCAGGTGATGCCGTGAAGTCTTTTCTCTCCAGTGACGTCATGTATTTGTCGTCCTCCTCAGAGTGGTGTTTCTCTCTCTCTCCATGTCCTCTCCCCAAATCTCTCACCTCCCTCCGAGCCCATCCTGTCGATCCCGAAGGAGTTCACCATCGTCATCTTACCTCGTCACGTTTTATTTCTGTATATACACGGCCTGTCCTCTCCTCGGCCTCTCTCTTTCTGAGATAAAACAGTAGTACTGCATGGTGCATGATCCTCAGTTCTCTCCCTCTTTCTTCCCCCTCTTCTTTTTTTTTTCCCCTCTCCCCCTTTTTTCTCTTTTCTCAGTGCAACATCCAGGACTAAAGATTCTCCGCTCCGATTCGAGTAGCTCCATCTCATCTCGTATAGGTTGGACTTCTCCTCTCTCTCTCACGCTTTTCCCTGACTGCCTGTTTTTCCTCCGTCTGGTTTGTTTTTGGTCATTTTTTGTGTTCCCTGGACTTCCACGTTTCTCTTCTTCTTCATTCTTTTTTTTTTCTCTCATATTATCTTTATCATCTCCTCTTTCTCCTCTTCTTCCTCCTCCTTGACTTGGTGGTTTGGCCTTGTTACTGTGCCTTGCTGACTGTGATCACCAGACTAACATGATGTCTCCCCCCCCCGAGTGTTGCTGCTGCTCCAGCCCTGAAATCCTGATCTGTTCCCTTTTTAACCACCTTCAGGGGTCCGACACTCGTCCAGACCCTGACAGTTCAGCTGTGTGTGTGTGTGTGTGTGTGTGTGTGTGTGTGTGTGTGTGTGTGTGTGTGTGTGTTGGTTTCTAACAGACGGGTTGAGCAGTCTTAAGGTTGTGTGTCTGTGTGTGTGAGACCTTCTTCATTCCACTTCGAGCATGCAGTTATTTCACGTTGTCTCTTGTGTCTCTCAGTGACAGTCACTCCTGGCTATTTCTGCTGCCGAGGTATCTACACTTCCTCTCTGTCTCTCACTCCATCTCTCCATCACTCGCCATCCATCCGTCTCCATCTGTAACCACAGCTGTCCTCCGTGTGTGTCTGTATACATGTGTAGTCTTTATAACTGTGGTCAGGTTTGTGCGTTAAAGGCATCGATGTCAGTCCAATCTGTGTGGCACATGTTTGCGTCATGCTTTCCTCGCTCACAATAAAAAGCAGGGTTTGGCCAACCCCCCGGTCTGGAGTTTAACTCCAGGTTCTGTTTGTTTCTTTAAAATAAGGCGGGAACTTTACAAAGTGAATCTATAAATTAAACACGATCAAGACGAGAAGAGAACGTGTGCTTAAAAAAAGGGAGAAAAAGCATCAAATATACAGTTGACTATGACTGAGTAAAGTTAGCTCTTCTTTTTTTACTGACTTTTTTCCTGCATCTCGATGCAGAAGAGTAAAAACGCTGTAAAGGAAAAATATCAGTGTCTTAGACCTGGGCGTGGCCAGCCTGGGTTCCTAATAATGCTGGCTTCCAACGCGGCTCCTTGGTGGGAGACACAATTACAGGGTGCACCTGGCTGGCTGGCTTTGAGGGGGACATAATTGCAGGGTGCACCCGTTTAATTGACTGGCCTTGCTGTTCGGTTGCTCGGGACGAGCTAGCTGCAGCCCTCCTCTCCTCCCTCTTCTTTTTTTAATCTTTTTTCCACTCTTTTCTTTTATTCCATTTCTCCTCCACACTGAATCTGTAAAGTCTCTCTTTGTGTATTTATTTGTCCTCGGTCTCTCTCTCTCTCTCTCTTTGTGGCTGGCTTCTCCAGGCTTGTTGTTGTCTGCTGGGGCTGCTGCACTACTTTGTCCAAGAATGCCGCTGAGTGTGTTTTGAAGACGGGAGAAACCCTGAATCTCTGGGCTCCCTCCTGCTAAGCATAAACCAGGCATGACCCCCACATGTATTTATACACAAACTGTGTATACACAGCAGAGCTGAGATGCTCCTTCGCAGCAAGAAGTGAAAAATAATTTTAGAAAAATGCTGAAAAAAAGGCAGAAGAGCGGCTGCGCTTTGCTTCCAGCGCTCTCAGGTGGTTTTTAGCAGATACGCAATGAAAGTGAGAGTCGCTCAGTCACGTGGTGGCCTTCAGATCGTCAAACCGGAGACGCTCACTGCTGCTAAAGGAGGAGTTTCCTTTACACGCAGACAGACAGAAAAGTCCATTTCAGGCTTAAGTTTGACTTTTCTGCTTCTAGCAGCAAGAAGCAGCGAGTTTGCTGCTGCCAGTGCCTCTAAAGCTCTCTCACACACACCTCTGTGTGTCTTTATGTGCGTTTGACGAAGCAGTGCATGCTGGGATACAAAATAAATAAGCTGATTTCCAACAATATCAATCTTTTCTCTTACTTTTATGAGTGGTTTATCATGGCCTCCTGGTGGACAAGGACAGTACTGCAGCTGGGCCTCGCGGTCATTTACAATAAAAGAAAATTAATTTAATAATGAATGGATTAAAGCAGAGCATGATTCATAAATGTGTGAAACCTGAAGCTTTAGTAACGTCTGCTCTGAAGCACTGGGTGCACGAACTGCTGACTTTCGTTGCGTATCAAATTAATTGATTTGCTCCCACCTTTGCACTCAAACGAAACACCCCCCACCCCCACCTGCTCACCTCTCACCTTAAAAATGACTCAACCAAAGTGCACTTAACAATCCCCCCAAAAAAACCCTAAACCCCACCCGTCCAAACACCTGCTCCGCTCATACGCGCACTCAAAAGAAACCTGCACCGACTGACGTCTGCAGCCAAGGAAGCACTGACTCTCCCTCACTCTGCTCGCTGCCTCTGCCGCCCCCTGCTGGAGGAAACCTCTGCGCCGACTCAGACAGACACTCATTTTTCTCCCCCCTCTCTCTCTCTCTCTCTCGCTCTCTTTCTGTCCAGCTCGGGGTCGTACCAACCTGGAGCTGAGGGAGAAGTTCATCCTTCCCGAAGGAGCATCTCAGGGTCTGGCCGCCTTCCGGTCCCGGGGCCGACGCTCCAAACCGGGCTCTCGCAACGCCTCGCCCACTCGCTCCTCCTCCTCGGCGTCCCACAGCGGCGCTTCCCTCCCCTCTGCACCCTCTGCCCCCACCACCCCGACGGCCTCTGCATCATCCAGGGTAAGGTGTTTCCCTCCAATCATTTACTGCATTACTGAAAGAGCAGGAGTGGAAGCACTGTGTGAATATTTCCAGAAGTAATTTAGGACCAGCTGTGTTTTTAAAGATGTTAAAAGGTGGAAACAAAGTTACAGACGTCTCTGATATGATCAACGTAAATGAAACTTTACCAACTGTTATAAAAGCTGAGACACAGGTGAGCAGGATGAAGGTACAGTACAAAGAATGACTTCATCAGTCTGAAAAAGTCCAGCTGGTGCCCTTTGACCTAAAGATGATGGGTTTGAAAACATAGACTGTAAAATAAGGACGGACTGTGACATCACCCGTCACTCCTCAGACATAATAAGAGCAGCACTGATCAGCACTGACAGGGGTCAAGGCCAGCAGTGACCCCTGTGGTAGTAGAAGGGTTAAAGCCTGCTTCACTGCCTGTTTTATCCTGATTACTCAATGAGAACTGAAACTAGCTGCTAAGACATAAGCTCATCAGGAAGTATTGATGTCAGGGATCAAGTGAGAAATGCAGCTTCAGTATATTTTAACCAGAGGAGTCTCCCCGAGGAAGTGTGCAGGTTTCAGGTTTTTAGACCTCAAGGCTACCTCCAATGGACTGACATACACCCTAAATATGGAAGTGTCGGCCTGGAGGATTTATTTCCTGGAACAAAGCGTCAGTGCAGCCTCTAAATTACAGGATGGTTTGGTCTGTCTCAGGTGAAAGTTTCCCACTGGTGGACAGTCTCCTCCACCTTAGACACACACACACACACACTCTTTCACACTCATCCTTTGTCGTATGTTGGAAGTAGTTTGGTCAAATAAAAACATCATCATCATCGTCAGAACAGACCATTGTTATTTCTTAGTGTTGTCATCTGATGTCAGTGATGTTTTCTGTGTGTGTGTGTGTGTGTGTGTGTGTGTGTGTGTGTGTGTGTGTGGCTGCACATGTTCATGTGTGTTTTTATGCTTTTATGTAACATTGTTCATTTGTTGCCATCCTCCTGTTGTTGTCACTTCATCCTTAACTGTGAAATTTTATGTTTTGTTCTTTTTTTTTCTTTCACCTTTCCCCCCACGCCCCTCTGATTCACCCCCCCGCTAACTCCGCTTCAAACATGTCCCCCCTGCACTGATTGGGTCTCTCAATGATCCACTCTTAAACATGAATACGCTGCGCTGCCGTCCAATGGCCCCTCCCTGCTCCTCTCTCATTTGCTTCTCCTCCTTGCTGCTTTGCTCTCTTGCTCCCTTGCTCCCTTCAGTCCTCCCATACTCACTCGCGTGACTATGCCAAGCCCTGGCTGGCACACAGTAAAACTCCAACGCCAACCAAGTGCCACTGCTGCCCAGATCTCGGTCACAGCCACACCACTCCTGGGCACGAGGTAACACACCAACCCACCCACCCAACTACCAACCTACCCCCCCTGGTCCCACCCAACTCCACCCCACTGAACGCGCTAATGCACTAACGCACACTTGCAGGTGCTCTCACGTGGGAAGCTTTACTTTGGCTGGGGCGATTCGGAGCTTCGCTTGACTTTTTTTTTAGTCCAAAGATGAAACTTTAGAGAGTTTAGTGGGTTCAGTTATCACATCTCAGCTGACTCGCTGCATTTCTTTCACTTACGTCACAGCAGACTTTTTATTTTGGGGGTTTAGACTCTTGCTTAGATAAAACAAGTTGATGAGATCTCCACTAATAAAGAAAACGACTGATCAGCAGCACCACTGTTTGCTTCATATAGTTTCACATGTTCAGTTTTATAAACACAAACTTTCACAATTAATAGTTGTGTTCAGATTTTGTTGTTTTTGTGTTAACATGTTTCTTTATTTAATATTAGTTGGTGAATCTGTTGTTATTAATGTCCGTGTGTGTGTGTGTGTGTCTCAAGTAATAACAGTGAAATTATCCTTAGCTGTTGTTTCCCTTATGCTCCTGCAGGGGGCAGCATCTGGGTCCAAGCTAAAGAGGCCGACCTTACACTCGAGCCGAGGCTCGCTGACAGGAGAGAACGGAGGAACGACGCACACCAGCAAACCGTCGCGGACGGGTGAGACGTCAGTCCCTGCTGCTCTCTCCTGCTTTGGTTAATGGCTGATTGACTACACCTGATGGGGTGTGGATAAAGGCATGCCTGAGGGCAGCCCTGGCTCCGACTCCTGCACCACCTTAATCAAGCAGGACGTAGATGTGGGAGATGCTCAGCCTATGAAGCAGCGTTTCTATAGGAAATAGAAATGCAGAATCAGCCATTAACCAAGGCAGCACCTGAAAACTCTCACTGCAAAGACAGCAGGGGTAGAGGCTGGAGGTAACACCTCCAGGAGCCCTAAATAAATGAACAAGCTCCTCTGGAGTCTCCTGGGGCTTCATCTCCCTGCCCTGGAAAAGTGTAAAAATTAGAAGAGAAGCAGAGCGGGGTCTCTGTAGCATCAGCATGGAGCCGTTACATTCTGTCGACCTTTAATATGATGCACACCAGTATATAAGGCTGCAGGAACAACCAGCGCACAAGCCTCTGGTTGTTGCTCTGCAGACTGACTGGATTTTATTTGCTTGTTGGGACTAATTATGAGGTCCAGCCAACCAGGCTCGCTGGTGTTAGCTGATATCTTAGCAGTCCGCCCTTTGGTCCAAATATGGGCAGTCTGACCCCAAAAAAACCCAAGGTGGTGACAGCTGAGGCTCAAAGAAGATTCACAGACCGCTGGTTGACATCAGAGAGGCCGCGTCTATCTTGTATATGCAGTCTGTGGTGTGGGCCAACCCGCAGACATGGCAGCCTCCAGAGCCACACTGCTGTAAACTGTGACTCAGCACAAATACATACTCTGCTTTTGTTAGCACGTTTTCACAGGTTTCCTCCTGCTTTCCTCTTTTCCCCGTTAGATCCCAAACGAGGGGGGTCCACAGCCAGCGGTCCCACCAGCCGAGCCGGCAGCAGAGCCGGCAGCAGAGCCAGCAGTCGCCGTGGCAGCGACGCCTCAGACGCCTCAGAGCTCCAGGACGCTCGGTCCGTCTGCTCTGACACCTCAGACACCCCGCGACGCCCGGGCGGAGGGTCCAAACCCTCCAAGATCCCCACCATCTCCAAGAAGACCCCCAGCCCAAAGACCCCCGGGGCTACGAAGAAATAAGCCCAGCCACGGAGAAACTGGAGGAACGCCACCCCTCGCAGTGGGTGGGCCACTGTCGTCTGCCATCCTGGGTGTACCAGCATTGCTCTGAGCATCCATCCATAGGGCTTGTCTAGAATGTGTGTACTATGACTGATATTTTCCAGGGGAAAGGAGGAGGTGGATGAGCTGAATCTCCCTCTCATTCTTTCCCCAGCCGACTGAAAACCTGCACAAGAGGAGAAGATTCTAGTCTGGCGGTCTCAGGCCAGAGTCTGTGGGGTAAAAAGTGACTGTTCCCCTTTAAGAAGCGACCCCACTTTGCCTTCCAGTCTCCTGCTTCGTCTTTCAGAAGTTCCCCACCAGCGAGGAACCAAACACAGACCGACCCGATGTGATGCTGCCTTACTTTGTGTTACGAACTGTCCTGATCAGACACAAACACACACACATATACACACACACAGAGCCAGGGTAGGGAGCGGGACACGCCGCCACCACCACCACGGCTGCAAAAACAAAAAAAGCTCGAGTGGCATTCAGGAAAAGAAGAAGGAATTTGTGGGTTATTATTTTGGCTTGTGGGCCAGATGCCTCAGCGATGAGTTAAAAAAGAAAATATGCAACGACTGCCATGTCGCTTCCCCTGCGTCGGTTGGCGAGAAAAAGCGTCACCTCAGCAGATCCGTGGAGGCGGGAATCGCCGCCCGGCTCCCACAGCGGCCGACCTCAGACCCGGAGGATCGGTGGCGGTGCTGCTGCAGCTGAGGGCAAACTCTCACACACTCAAACGCCGCAGAGCCGACTCCTCCCGACCGCTGGAACGTTCAGATGGGCCTCGTGGGTGCGCGTCTCAGCGCTGTGGTTTTGTCACATGCCGGCGTAACAATCCAACACACACACAAACAAAAACAAAAAAATCACAAACCGGCAACAGAAAGGACTATTTTTATGGGACACACTCGACTAACAGCACATTACTGACAGTATCCCACACCTGTAACCCAACGTTAATGAGCGTGTTCGCAGAGTCCGACGACCAGCATGCACTAATCGTCTCTTCCTCTGCAGCCCAGCAGCACACACACACACACACACACACACACTCCCGCGGCGGCGTGTGCATCGTGTTTTCTTTGTTACAGGAAATAATAAAGGTCATCGACTCGAGTCACTGTATGCAAACGTTTAATTTGCGAATGTCACTTTGTTTCCCTTCTCGTTGTTTTCTGGTTAATTTATAATCAGTTTTCTTTTCTAGCTTGAGAGAAAGATCTATTTATTTTTCATGTCATATCAGCATTGGCAGAGTGAGCTGTGTTATGGTTGAAGACCTGTTTTTGTACTGAGATGATGTCCACTCCGCTCTTTGACCTGATGTGTGTGTAAAGTGTTTCTACTCCATTGTAACACGACATTAGTCACTAGCTCGCTGATGCTAGCGGCAGCCTTTTTGTTACAGTTCCTTTCATGCTAATGACTACAGTTTCCTGACCACGACCAAAGGGGGTTACCCTTCATGTGTAGAGAGAACTACAAATATGAATGACAGGGGGACCTGGGCCGAGCGGACCAATGAGAGCGGGGGTCCTCCCTCGTGTCCCTCCCCAGCGTCTCCTCTTCTAGGCTTTTTTTCAAATGCTCCGTCTTTGGCGGTGCCCGAGTTTGTCTCTGTGTTATCTCAGTGTAAGAGATGAAATTTATGAAAACTAATGAAATTTACAGTAAGGAAGATGAAGAAGACATCTTAAGGTGATTTTTATTTATTTATTGTCTCTCTGAGGGGAAGGGGGACCGGGAGACGAGTCCACCACCTTTTGATGCTGTGCTACTCTGTGTGAGGACAACATGGGGTGAGGGGGGGGGTGTTACTACGAGTCACTTGTGTAAAATTAAAACAAAAAAAACTAAAATTATAAACAATTTTTTGTTCTGTTTTTGTATTAAAATTATGCTTGCAGTAAAACCGTCTCTTTGTCTTCTGTCTTGGTGCAGCTGAAAGTTTCTATTTTCTTATTAATAATTAATATATATGATCATATATCAGGGGTGTCAAATATACGGCTCGTGGACCATAACGGGCCAAAAAAGGGTTCCAAGCCCGGATCATCCGAGTGTCCTCACTCTGTTTCATTCTGATCATAAAGAAGTAAAACTATGTAGTTTAGGTCCAAAATACATGAGTACATTAAAAAAAACTATTTGATCTGTAAGTTTATTACATTTACTCTGTTACACTAAAGCAGAGATCCTCACATCCAGGCCTGGAGGGCCGCTGCAGGTTTGAGATGTGCCCCTGAATCAAAAACCTGCAGGACAGCGGCCCTCCAGGCCTGGATGTGACGATCCCTGCACTAAAGGAAGGAAGCGGCGTGGATTTTATGCTGATGCGTGGCTGTAACTGGTCCCGCCCACCTCGGGTCAAACTCACTCCTTCACCTGACAATTAATCGCTTAATTAAGAACATAACTGCTTTTAGTAAGTGGCCAATATTTCTTCATTTACATGTTAATGTGTGTGTCTGCTGATATAATTTGGTCATTCAGGGGTCTTTCATGTGTTTAAGTGCAGAAATGTGTATTTGGTGCCTAACTGGTTGTATTACTGATATTTTTATCTACTTAGATTTATGCACATTTGGGTTTTTTAAGCAGAATATTGTTTATTTTAATGGAGCTTCAAGTCTCCCCTCTCTCCTGCTTGCATGTGCGTGCCCACAGACTCCGAGGCGGTAACCGGACATTTTTAGGTAATTATCCTGTATGAGATAAGGACACGCCCGACTGGATTTTCTCTTCTGTACACAGTGAGGAGA
>JASGAU010406504.1:48548-78623 GCA_030220045.1 Australoheros facetus
GTGGTTGAACGTGGTTTGAATCATTTGAGCTCTGTCCTGATGATGTATCTCGTCATGTTTAAGCTCTCCGGTGTGTGTCGGCGTGAGACGGAGGATTTGAAAATAACTGTGTCCTGTTTATTTGGTGGTTCCACCGGAGATGATGAGGTCTGAGTCCACCCTCTGCAGCTGTGTGCGCACTCACGCCTCTCATTTTCTGTCCACTCTCCATCCATCTACGCCCGTCCTCCCTGCAGTCCATCTGTCATCCCAGGCTGCTCTCTCTGATGACAGTCCTCGCTCTGTTCCACCACTGCTGTCTCACAGGAATGTCCTTTTTCATTTATGCCGGGTTTATATGGTTTCAGGGGCACTCGGCTCCCACGTTTGTTTTTTTTCCCCTCTCTCCCTGTTTGTTCTTTCACCCCCGCCTCTTCATCTTCTCTCACTCCTCTTCCCCCTTTATCTCTGCAGACGAGGCTTCCATAAAGTTGCAGATGTGCAGAGGAAAAGCAAACAAAATGGGGCAGAGCGTTAATTCCTGGCATTTGGGACTCGCCCTTTCGGCCAGGACAGAATGAACCGCGGTCAGTTTGGTTTGGTCAGTGTTATTCATGCCTTTCAAAGTGACCACAAGTACCAGGCCGCTTTGAAGAAAAGAGTACACAAACACGAGCTGGCACAGGGCTGAACCTCACTACTATATTTGAGTCATTTCTTCCCTCCAAGTCGTTCTGGTTTAGACTCGCACACATGCAGCGAGTGTGTTTGCATTAGACCTGCTGCACGGCCGCCTCTGAACTAATGAACAGCTCCGCAGGAAACCTGCAGCCTCACAGAGCAAGTGTTCAGAGTTTTGCAAAAGGTGGACTTATGTTAGAGGTCAAGACAGCGCAGAGATTTTAAAGCTTTAAAAACTGGCAAAGGAGGAAAAAAAACATTCATGCAACTCAAAGCTGGAACTAGTAAATGTATCTTTTTAGTATTTACTGAAACTTTATCTTTATAAAGTGGGAACTCTTCTCCATCCTTCTCATGTTGAAGATAAATCCAGCAACATTTTTTTTTCTAAGTACAGAAAGTTCAAGTTTATTAACTGTATATAAAAGATGGCTGCACCCACCGTGGTGTCAGCCATTGGTTTGTGGGCAGTTTTAGCATCGTGGTTGTTTTTGCAGTATTTAGATGAGAGGATGGAGTGTTGCTAATGCCAGCAGGCTCAGTGAGCACAGATACCTGCATCCCCTCTCGTCTCAGAGGCCAAGGTGTGGATCCTTCATCATGTGAGGTATTAAGGTCACATGGGTCAAGGTGTGAGTGGGGGCTGAATTATCTGGGAAAGACTCGATCCACCACCATGGTCACTCACAGTAGATGGTCCACCACCTGTCGTCTTGGTCCAAACTGTGAAGATAAGCACGAGCGTGCTGATTGAGCTGGCTCATGTGGGTCAACAACACCCGGGACCACCTCTAAGGGGACACCCCCCCCCCCCCCAGAAGGTTCTCCATCAGTTTTTAAAACTGAAGAAGACTCTTGGAGAAGAAGTGAGACGTCTTCACAAACCAAGAAGTCCAGCTGCTTTCTTTTTAAGCACTTAAGCCCACAGGGACTCAAGCAGGCAGCCCATGCTTAAAGGAGCATTGCCCCTGATGATGTAAAAAAAAAAAAAAAAGCCTTAGTATAAAGAAATTAGCCTCTATAGCTAATAAGCTGTAGAGGCTAATGTTTTTGTAGCAGGCTGTAAGCATGTTTATTTCTGCTGTAACAGGGGGGTCTGCAGCTTTCTTTGGCAGCAGCCCCGAGTGGCCATTAGAGGAACTGCAGTTCCTCCATCAGTCAAAACTAAACAGTCTCATTTTTATCCACAAGTTTAATTTAAGTTAATATTAAGAAGTTTTACCAACTTCTTAAAAAGTTTTCTTCCTAAACATAGTTGTTTTATTTTGCCTGATATCATTTTATGGCATCTTCAGCGACATCTGTGAGAAACGGAAGTTTTCTGACTCACTGCGTGAATAGAGACATTTTTAAACAAGGCAGCTGGCAGCCAGACACTTAAAGCAGAGTAGCAATGAAAGGAAGCAGTCATACGAGGATGAAAAGATAGATGGGTGGAGGTAAGAAGGAGAGAGATGAGGTCTCCCAAAGAGACCACTGGGAGGGGTGGTTGATGAGATGTAAGCAGGAGAAGAGAGAAGTTTTAGGACTTGAAAGAGGAGGAGAGGCAGAGGCTGGGAGGGAAACTCCCTTCTGGTCTTGAACAACTGTTCAGGCTTCAAACACACAGAGCGCTGCACGGCTCACACCGAGCGAAGGACTGCAGGAGGAACCTCTCACCCCTCTCAAGGATTTACATTCGGGAAACAATTCTTATGAAGTGGATTAGGAGAGACATCTGGAACCCCAGAGACGCGTGGGAGGGGAGCGGCCTTGAATGAATGAATAAGTGCCCAAGGAGGACTGGATAAAAGTTTCCAGAAGTTATTTTTCCTCAGCCGATCATCCTCGTGAGGAACCCTGGGTTAATGTTTGACTCACTGCAGGTGTGAGCTTCATTGCGTGCTCAGCCGAGAAAAACTTGGAGCAGACCTGATGACACGGATCTCCGGTTTCACTCCAATTTCTGCAGCACCTGCTCATCACTGAAATTGCTTTCCATCCAGCAAGTTTACAACTTCAAAGCCAAGTGCAATCTTGCATAGGGGCATTGTTTGTCTATATCCAAAACACATTTAAAAAGCTTGCAATTATGCTCTCACTCTCATTATCTCAGCTTCTCCTGCTGCACGGCTGAGAGGTGAGGGAGAAGTGGATGAGAGGAGATTAGAGAAGGTAGAAGAGGGAGGGAGGGAGAGATAAACAGAGGCAGTTTAAGGCTGTAAACACATCCTGTCCAGAGACGGCTGCCTTCTAAACACATCGGGCGTACATCAAGGTTGTATTTGTCTGTGGTGACTCTGAAGCAGTCGGGGGACAAACAGGAGCGAGCAGAAGGCACTGTGGTGGTCAGAGAGGACCCGAGGAGCGAAGAGGGGAAACTTTGAGAAGTTTGACTGCAGTCATGGCCTCGTTAGTCTCCTGCAGCCTCTCCTGCCTTTGCACTAAGATGGCACGGCCGCACACGAGGAGCACCAGTTCTACGTCCGCCCTCCACCACAGGACGCTGCTCCTCCTGCCCCTGCTGCTCCTGCTCTCTCTGTGGAGCCAGCAGGCCGAGGCCGTGGTCCACTCCAGCTTCCGGCGACTCAGTGGACGAGAGAAGAAGGAGATGCAGAAGGAGATCCTGACCATATTGGGTCTGCCGGGGAGGCCCAGACCCCACCCTCCGCTGCGACCGCCGTCCTCTGCGCCGCTCTTCATGCTGGACCTGTACCACGCCATGTCGGCCGATGAGGATGAGGGGTACGAGATTATCGCAAGTGCCCCTAGCAAAGGGACGTTTAAAGGGGCAGCTCAGGTCAGCCGCCCCGCCCTGCCGACCCTCAGCACGCACACACCGCCGCTGGGGACGGTGGTCAGCGAGGCCGACACGGTGATGAGCTTCGTCAACCTGGGTGAGTCAAAATGTTAAAGGTGCTTATTTGAAATTCTTCTTCTAAATAGTTTAGAGTGAACCAAAGTGCTCAACTGCACCACAAGATGGCGCAGTGACTCAGTGTCGCCTTTATTTATCCTGGAAAGTCATTAAGAACTTACTGGCAGTGGCAGCCTGGTGTTCAGCACACTCACGTGTAAAACGCTGCCCTCTGGTGGTCAAAGGTTTAGTTAAATTCTGCAGAGAGGATTTACTAAATGTACCTTTAATGAAGAGACTATAGGACCTTAGGTGGTATTTAAAATAATCACATAGTTTCCAGTTCTGGGAGCATCGTTTCTTATGCCCAGCAGGGGGCGACTCCTCTGGCTGCTGTAGAAGTCTATAATAGAACAACCCTACTTCTCACCTGATTTCTGCCCTCAGTAAACACTTTCCTCATGATTTTATGTCCTTGAGATCTAGCCTGAAGGCCAATTTAATGCAATGTGTTCATTTAGTAAATTACGGTCCTCGTTAGACTCAAAAAGGATAAAACCAGGAATGCTTTGGGGCGCAGTTACCGTGTGATCGAAGGTAACTATGACTCTTCTAGTATGCAATCAGTTGAGTCCATGAGCGCGTCAACTGGTGTGAGATAACATGGTCACCAAAATAAAAGCATGTAAAGATATCGCAGCTTAAAAAAGTGGTTTAGCATTTTGGGAGGAGACCCGATTCTTAATGAAAAGATGCTGCAGGATGGGCCTAATTAGCCCGTTGGTTTGCGTCCGTCTTTGATGTCCTTCGGGTCTCTTTGAAATGGTCGGCTTCAGATTTGTGACACCAAGACTTCAAACACTTTGAAACAGTCCCACCTTTAAAAACAGGAAATGCCGTTCTTGGCAGACGCTCATGTTTACTATAAGAATTTCTCTGACTTCATCTTTCTGGGTTGTTTGTCTCTTTTGTCAGAGAAATCTGCATTTCTACTGAACCGTTTTATAGTTTTCATCATGGAAAACAACCATCATGACAACAAAGACCAATATTAATGCCAATATACGGATGCATCCCCAGGTTTCACTTCCAACTTCTCAAAGGCGTTAAACAGACATGATATAAAGTGTTAATTGGTAATAATTAGATTTGGTGACAGCTGGATTTTATAGCCTTCAGGCTGNCCCCCCAACTCTTCAACATGTGTGTGTAAAACTGTGGAACCTCCTCTGACGTTCCTTAAAGCTTACAGAGAACCTGTTTTATCACCGGTTCTGACTGACGGAGCAGTTTTTGACTTCGTGGTTTGGCTGCAGAACGTAAAGTCCGAGGGATGAAATTACACGGTGTGTGAACCTGATGACACCGGCAGTGACGTGTTGGTGCCCTGCAAGTTTCCACCGACTCTCCCCCTGACAGAGAGGATTAAACCCGCTGTCAGGGCGGCGGATCTTTAGTGGGAGATTTCCATTTCAGCAGCCTCGGTCCTCTGCTGCTCCTGAGGAGCTCTGGTGTGATGTTTGATGATGGACATTGATGTTAAAAGGTGCAAACCTGCATTAGAAAGGTTCAAATCAGGGCCATCATACTCAGTTTAGCTCCATACAGGCTGATTTAAGCTGGGGGGGGTAAACTAAACTTAAACACAAACTGCAGGTTGAAGGTTTGGCATGGATCATGTGAAGGACCGTTTTTCCAGTGGAATACTCCCAACTTCTTCTGAGCACGAAGGGAAGCTAAAGTTAGTTAAAACTGATGATCCAGCTGCTGATCATCTTTGTTTTTCTGCAGCGATGCATTCAAAGATCCTCACATCTCTTTTTCAGCTCGTTTCTTGTAAACTGGAGCCAATCAAAATGCAGGATATTGTCTCACTATGTGGTCCAGACCAGCAAAACATATAATAACCTATAAAAACATCTCCAGTTCGTTTCCCTTTCTTTTGGACTAAAGAAATACTTCCTGAACATCCGTTCAGCATGGCTGAACTATAGAGGCCTGATTTACCAGGAAGAAAACTAAAAAAAAGTCCATTTCAGATAAAGTTCTTTATCAAACCTCTCAGCCATCCGGAGGGCTGGATCAGACCCTTTAATGACCACTTCCTGTCTGCACTGAGCAGCAAATCTGCATGTTTAACATCCCTCGTTTTAATTGACCTTCATCAACACACAAACATGTGGTCAGTGTAGTTTATAAAGTAACTGGACATAATTGTCTAAACAGGAAGTTTGTAATATTCAGAGAAAAAATAATGTTCATAAAAATTAATTTATTATCCAATTAAAACAAGTTTCATTAATGTCTGTGAAGGTTCATCAAAGTCGTGGAAGTCTTTAGGTTGAAGACGTTTCATCTCCCATCAAAGATGCTTCTGCAGTTCTAAAACCAAAAGGTGGAGAGTCCCAGGTATTTAAACCCTAGTGGGGTTTGACCCATTATTAATCATGTGCATCATCACAGGTAAGGTGTGGGGGAAAAAAAAAAAAAAGCATGGGTCACCTGGTACTCTACCTTCTGGCTTTGAAGGTGAAGAAGCCTCTTGGATGAGAGATGAAACCTAAAAAAATTTTAAAGTCCAGTTGCCTTTTTTCACTGATCTAATCACCTTTAAAATGAATGTTTCTGATAAATGAGGATCCAACCCTTCTGTAGTTGTTTCAGATTGTTGAGATCCGTCCATCTGAGCAGCCTTAAACCTGCACCTTTTCTAAGGCGGCGACTCCTGTTGCTAAAGGTTGCAGAGTAAACCTTTCCTGATGAGTTCATGGTCAGGATCACTAGTTTAAAGTCCTATCTAATACCGCACGATGTTCATCTTGTAAATTACGTCGTCTTAAAAGTCAACAATGAGGTTTGCTTTGCGGCAGGGTCACCGTGCGACTGAAAGGTCACTGCAGTCAGATCCACCTCGCTCCCTCTCAGGGTTTCAAACAGCTGAGACGACCACGGCCACGATGCTCAATGAGCGACGTCACGCTGGCTGTGCCCATCTTTAATTATGGTGATGAATGTTGGTTAGCGTGAGGTCTGAAAGCTCGATGAGCCTCACAGAGAAACATTGAGGTCCTCAGTGACCTCAGCAAACACCGTCCTGATGGGTTCAAGCAGCTTAAAGTCAACAACAAAGGCTCTGATCACTTACTATAATTAACCACCAAAAAACACTGTTAGGTTAACTGTGTAGTTAATTGAAATTAAAATTAAAAAATAGATTTTTTGGGGGGAAAAAAATCTAAAATAATATTCTGTAGTTAAAAACAACTTTTAGTGCGTTTGGTTACATTTTCCAGCACAGCAGCCGGAGGAGGCTGTGGTACATATACACTCATGGAGACTGTGAGAGAGGTATTTCTATTATAATCTATGTTATTAACTTGAACAGCCCTGAAGCCCTGAAGGCTTTTAAACAGAAAATAGAAATTAAAACTCATTTTGCAATTTTCATAATAAAAAAAAAAACCGAATTGATTAATTAAGAAAATGATTCAGATGTTGGATACGGTGCTGAACGTTTCCTCCTGCGTGTGGATGTTTATCCTTCCATCAACACGACAGCACAGCCTCGCTGATCCCTATCTGCCCGAAAATCAAACATCCTCTCCCCGATGGTTTCCTTCCTCCTGCTCCTCTGGACGCTCGATGGAGATCTGCATCCAGCTCACCGTGGGAACNCCCCCCCCCAGGATCTCTAACGAACTAGCTTCAAATGAAGGGTTTGCTTTCTCAGAAAAATCTGCCCCGCTGTGGAGACGAGAGCGCACCCTGAAATTTATCAGTCAGCGCTGCAGAAGTGCAGCATGATTCTGTAAACAGAGGTGACTCATGTGTTTAACAGTCACCTACAGCTCAGCACAGAGTTTCCTTTCAATCCTGAAGCTCTGATTTTATGCTAAAACCATTAAAACCTCCCTGAACACATCACACGCACACAGTCTCTGACACATCCACGGCAAATATATTTAGTAGCTCCTCGAATAACTAATCTAATCAGTGTGTGTGTGCATATGTAATGGGAAGACACAGCTGGTTAGAATTAAAGGCCCACTGACACACCGAAAAAACCCAACGGTCTGAATTGAGATGAAAATACTGCCGTGGAGGGAGTAACGCTAAAAATACCAGGCAGGGCTGCAATTAGTGGTGTGTGTGCTGAGCAGCTGCTGCGGTTCAGAGCACTAAGTGTCTCTAATTACTGCAGAGTGTGTGTGTGTGTGTGTGTGTGTGTGTGTGTGTGTGCGCACTGATATGAGCCCGCCCAGCCCATCAGGGGTGTCCTCTGCTGAGTATTTCTATTTAACATGCTGTGTGTGTGTATGTGTGTGTGTGTGTGTGTAGGCGAGCCAAACCTCAGTGATGAGGTTTCATGTCTGTGAAGGGTTCTACAAGGACACACTTACAGACACACACACACACACCCTCTTACACTGGCACGGTGTAGGAGGGTGTGTGCTCGCGTGCACACCTCTGCACTCACACACACACACGGTCATGTTCAGGTTTTGCTTCTGTTAGTCGTGATCAAAACCTGAAGATGTTTCCATGTTCTCCGCTCTGTTAGCAGCAGCTCCTGCTGTGCGCCTCACCCTGACCCTCACACAGGTTCATTATGTTTTATCCAAGGATCCTTCCTTCAGTGGCTGTTTGTGTTAATAACACCTGTACTGTAACAGAGTCTCCACAATCTTCTCATTTTCAGTCATTTTTGTGAAAACTTGACCTGATTTCTTCTGGTTTGAAGTATGTGCCGCGCGGCTTCTGCAGCAGCCATGGTTCACTACAAAACATCACAATCTAGCAAATAAATATAGAAAATTGCAATAAAATCAGAGCCTATAATATTAAAAAGAGCATTCTTATATTTTACGCACAGCTTTGCATCATCGTCGCCACAGCAGTGAAAAGTTGCAGCACAGGTAGACTGACAGAGTCCTGACAGGAAACCTTTTTTACACAACGGTGCATAAATATACCGCTACAAGCTGTTTCAGGTGCGCTCCCTTTGAGGCTTTTTTCTGATTGGCTGCTCCTCTGACACAAAGTTTTCTGCGTGTCTGAGATGACCATATTAGGAATATCCACTCTCTTTGACATCATGCATTCTAGCATCCTCATAGCGGGCCAATTCCTGTAAAAACAAAAAAAAACTATGAAGTCAAGACAGGCAACACACATGTATGACTAAAATCTAACAATGGAGCGCATAAATATGAGGCTGGGGTCTTAACTGTCACCACTCAGTCACCTGAAGGTTAATGAGCTCCACTTAAGCGTGGATCAGTACAGAGGGGGTGAGGAAGTACTCGCATATAAACTGTGTGGGTAAAAGTGCAGACAATGAAACTTTCTACTCACTCATTATAGCTGGACTGGTCTGCATGTGAGAACTTACATAATGAAATACTGCTAACACGCTCCAGCTGATTATAAGTATTTTTTATTCTGACCACAAAAACAGGCAACAGTCTTTCCAAGGACTTCACACAGCTGCTAACCAACTGGGAAAATCCAATAACTGTGAATTCAGATATTCCCACTAAAATGAGAGAATTCTTCAAAATAAGCCTTGAGGCATTTCAAGATGCTGCAGAGCTGCAGGACCTCAGAATCAGAGAGCATTAAATCAGTCTGCAGGAAACACAGCAAGTTTATTTACTGTGGTCCTACCAAACAAACCAGTCAGTGCCACGCGATAACCCCGGCTCCTGCTGTTTTTACTGTAATACGGTAAATAATATTTATAGTGACACAACTCTGACTCTCTGTCAGAGGGAAGAACAGATTATTGATTAATTATTATGCAGCTTACAGTGAATAAAGCTTGAAAGAAGAATTTGCTGTGTTTGAAGAACAAAGATGGGAGGAGTCACCATGACTCAGCGGGCGAGCCTCCTCCTGAGCTCTGAAAGGCCGGAGGGAGCTGCAGCCACAGCTGTCACCCTCTGGTGGCCATTAAAGAGAATGCAAGCTAAAGCTTTTATTTTTCATATCCCAAAAACATGTCCGTGTTTCATGCTGTCTGTGTGGAACAATAAGTATCAATAAAGCTCGTTTGAACTTAGACGTGTTCTTAATTTAAAAGTGAGTGATGCTAAATGTAAACAGCCTCGTTTCCCGTCTTTAAGCTGATCTGAGCGAACAGGCTGCTGATGGTAGTGGTCATTTTTCCTCTTCTTTGTAGCTAATCAGGTTTAATATTTATCATCGATTAAATGCCTGTTGAGTGCTGTCCTGTGAAGGATAAAATAGTTGTGTTTTATGCTGTAATATGACTCTTGTAGAGCACTTTTTTAATCCTCAGACAGCTGTAAAACTTTAAATGTTTTATCTTTAGCAGCTGCAGCAGTTAAACCCACAAGTTCATGATCATTAATAATCAGAAACCAGGAGCCTGTCACTACCTTTACTTTGATCTTTTATGTCTACATTATGGTGAGTCCGTCTCCCATCACTGTTTCCCTTCACGTCCCTCTCACGACTCACTTCCTGCTGAGCTCATCTCCTCCTGCTGCTCTTCTTCTTCTCTCCTCCTCAAGAGTTTCTTCGACATCACGGAAAGTCCATTTCCTTATTAGCTTGTTGTGTAATAATGAAAATATGTTGAAAGTTTGATTTCCTTTGGTAGCTTACACAGGCTGGTCCAGGACCAGCATGCACTGGGTGGGAATGATGCTTGTAAAATGCTCAGATTTTGCTTGGGATGCTTCATTTCTCACCCCGAGGCCTTTTCATTGGCCTCCATCTTCCACCGTGTTTGCTTGAAGTCAACATGAATAATATCAAACTAATCTGATACTTAAAGGTCTTAATAAAGATCTGATCCTTCTGGGGGGCCATGCTGATGAATCTCTCTCTCTGTCTGCAGTGGAGCAGGAGCGTGACCTCCTGCAGCCTCGTCCCTACTGGAAGGAGTTTCGTTTCGACCTGACCCCCCTCCCCAAGGGTGAGACGGTGACCGCGGCAGAGTTTCGTATCTATAAGACGCTGACGGTGGGTCAGAGGGCAAATCGAACTCTGCACATCTCCGTCTACGAGATCAAACGAGAGAACAGAAACAGGTTTCCTCACTTTCACGTCTTTTCTCCTTTACAGCAGTTACTGTTCTGTTCTCCCCGGAGCTCCACAAGGCCGGCCTCAGTGCTTCAGCGGGCTCAGCACTCATTATTTTATTATTTTGAAGATGTTCATAAGAGGAGAATCCACCTCTTTAGTTTCTTAGTGTTTACGTCGTTTTAGATTTACGAGCATAAATCTGCAAAACCAAACTTCCTTTCAACACTAACAAACACAAAACTATAAACGTGAAGCGATCAGATCAAATCAGCAGGTCACTTCACTGAAAACAGAGTCAAAGATCTGCTGGCACCGGCTGCAGACTGTGCAAATATCACTGAGTTTATGACAGCCGTAAAGGACGTCAGCTATGATAAACAGTCTGAGTCGCTGTTTCTGATCGTCCAGACTGATAAAGCTTACTTCAGTGTTCTGGAGCAGATTCAGATCCTTTACTGAGGCAAAAGCAGCATTTACTGCAGTTGAGGTTGATTTAATTTCTATAGCACAAATTCACCACAAAGAGCTTTAAACTGCAGGATAAATGTGAGAATATCACAAAAACCAGACGTTCTCCTGCGAGCAGCACTTAGGAAGGAACAGGAAGAAACCTCCAGCAGAACCAGGCTGAGGGAGGAGCATCTGCTGCGAGCAGGTGGAGGGCGGAGAGGGCAGAAAAAAGGACAAAACACAAAGTACGGAAGAGAGAAGACCAAATTTATCACGAGCAGCAGCAGCAGGTAAACTCAGAGGGAGTGAGTGTGGTTTAAACTGCTGCTGTTCCCTCAGAACAATGTTTGCAGCTGAACCCAAAGACTTTCAGAGGAAGAGGCCATGAAGTTATAAAGGATCTGAGAAAAAGTAATAACAGTGACGGTGTGACGCTGTCAGACTGCTTTAGCTATTAATAGTAGAGGTCAATAGATTTTCAGTAGTATTTTTATGTAAATCCACCAAAGAAAGTTTTAGTGTATAAATAACTTTACTAAAGTTTTTGCGGATTTCATCAAATGCTCATTTAAAATAAATCACTGCTTCACTGTGACCACTAACGTTTAATATTCCCGCTCCAAAACACGACTCTGCTGTTTTTGAAGTTTGTTATAAATATGAAGGACTGGAATACATATTTATATTAACAGCAGTATTTAAATTAAAATGTGCCCTCCTCCCTCAGAGAGCCGGAGCTGGTGCTGCTGGACATGCAGTCGGTGCCTGCGGGGCAGGAGGGCTGGCTGGCTTTTGACGTCACCTCGGCCTCCAACCACTGGCTCGTCCACCCTCGCAGCAACCTGGGCATACGTCTGTACGTGGAGACGGAAGAAGGTGGGGGCGCCTCAGGGCCACATCACACCAATCAGTATGTAATGTAAAGGACAAATGTGATGCTCGTGTCCATCAGTGATATTTGGGTCATTACATTCGAACCTCTGACTGTCTCACACTTCCTGCTCTGCTGTTTTAGTCAGTGGATTCTTCTAATATAGAAATTTAAAGCAGTTATACAGTTACATTTAAGAGCATTTGTACAGAACATGGGCAGCACGGTGGCGCAGTGGTTAGCACTGCTGCCTCACAGTTAGAATACCATCTGGAAGGCCTGGGTTCGATTCCACCTTGGCCCAGGCCTCTCCCTCTGTCTGTGTGGAGTTTGCATGTTCTCCCCGTGCTTGCGTGGGTTTCCTCCTTTCCTCCGGGTACTCCGGTTTCCTCCCACATTCCAAAGACATGCACTTACTGGGGTTAGGTTAATTGGCTACTCTAAATTGCCCAAAGGTGTGAATGAGAGCGTGAATGTGAGTGTGAAAGGTTGTTTGTCTCTCTGTGTTGGCCCTGCGACAGGCAGGCGACCTGTTCAGGGTGTACCCTGCCTCTCGCCCTATGACAGCTGGGATAGGCTCCAGCCCCCCCGCGACCCTGAACAGGATAAGCGGAAGCGAATGGATGGATGGATGTACAGAACATATTGACTGCTGGTAACCCTTTTCTGATTAGTAGCAGCTTTACCGTAGAGAGAGGCATGAAACGCTCCCCAAAAATACTGGAAAGTGAAACGCAGCTCCAAACAAGCTGCACAAAAACAGAACCTAGCTTTAACCTAAGAAAGCAGATAACCTAAAAACAAATCGTCATGTCCAACTTGTTACACAAACTTAAATAGAATCAGTTATTTTCATTTCCAACACCATATTTTTTATTGTGCTGTAGCTTTGCATGACTCCCAGTTCAATAATAATCCTTATTTATCTTATACTGAGCCTCGGTGCAGCCACTCCCGTCTAAAACAAGCCCCTCCCCCTTTAGGGTTGCTTTGTTTTTAAGCCGTCTTCTGATTGGCTGCCTGACATGTTCATATAAGGGATATCCAGTCCAGTTTATAGGTTTGTTAGGTACATTTTTCAGCGCTTTTCTGTGATGTAAAGACAGCTTTCTTATGTGAAGCACTTCTCTCTCAGACCGCTCCCTGTCTGCAGCCTGGATCGGGCTGGTGGGTCGGAGGGGGCCTCGCTCCAAACAGCCTTTCATGGTGACCTTCTTCAGGGAGAACCAGATCCCGTGTCGGCCGCCGCGAGCCGCCAAACCTCATCCCCGCAAAAGGAAACCCAAATACGACCTCCCAGTCCCCAACTTCAAAGGTTAGCTTCCAGTCGGTCGCCCTGTGGGAGTCGCTGCGCTCCAGTTCATTATGTGATTCAGAGCTGTTACCTGTTAGAGGGGTCATATTACAGAAATCATCTATCATGATCACACTTTTATATAATGTCCTGAAAATGTTTCCATAGACAATCATGAGTTCAGTTCATGAGGAAAAAGGTGAACAAAGATCCAAAATGAAGAAATGAGGGTAAATGAAACCTGTAATCGTTTCTGTTGAATCCTATTAAAGTGTTTCCTCCTTTCAGAACGCAGCTCTGAGAACAGAGGTCAGCCCTGTAAGAAACACGAGCTCTACGTCAGCTTCAGCGATCTCGGGTGGAAGGTCTGAATTTAAGTTTTAACTCCTTCATGTTAGTCACCTTTTTACTGGTGAGATACACCCATCAGACACATTATGAGCAGCGACAGGTGAAGTGAATAGTGAGCGAGGTTGAGGCCAAATTATGAAGATCCCACAGTCACAATATCAGGTTTCACGTCTTGTCTCTCTCTTATGCCAGAAACAGAAGTGATCTTATAGATTAGAATAAACTTTCCATCATTTGAACTATAATGGTGTGTTTGTGCTCAGGACTGGGTTCTGGCTCCGACTGGATACTCGGCATACTACTGTGATGGAGAGTGTTTTTATCCTCTGGGCGCCTGCATGAATGCCACCAACCACGCCCTCATCCAGCAAGTGGTCAGTACAAGGTTTTTTTGTTTTCCTGTGGTTAATTGTTCTTAAAACAATTTAACTGGCTGGCGTACAGACTCTGGACTTGAGGAACCCTGTTAAGCAACGTGTGTGTGAGATATATATATGAAGGACAATGAAACCTCCCCCCTGACCTGTCGTCCTGGCTCCCCCTTGCCGTAGCACTTGTGTTGTACCTCATCAATCTCCTTCATATGTTGGATTATGTGTGTATGCTATAACCTTCTAGTGGTAGTATTTAGTATATGTACACGTATACCCTGGTCATGATTTGAACCCCCAACCTCCTGCTCCAAAGACACTAATGTTACCACTACGCCATTCCACTCAGCTGATAGATAAGTTTGTAGATAAGTGATTTATTGTTCATCCTGTCCCAATGCAAGCATATATGACAGCTAAACATTTTTCTAATGCTCAAAGTGAACACTGACTTTTATTTTAGGAATAAATCCCACTTTGCCTTGTGGCAGCGGCGCAGTGGGTAGGTGCTCGCCTTACAGCCGGAAGGTTGCTGGTTCAAGCCCCTGTCCCTGTGCTGTGTCCTTGGGCAAACCGCTGCATGACCGCAGATGCTCGTCTCTGGAACGATCATTTCATTGTGTGCACAGTGACAATGAGTTGAATCTAACATCAAAGAAAAGCTTGTGCAGCTACTTTTCTGTCATATATATTATGGTGATATGCTGCACATCAGCCCCTCCACAAACACCCTCTGCTTCATTACTGATGCAGTTCACCCTCTGGTCCGGCTAAGCTCCTAGCTTCCCTCTGTAGCCTCCTAAGTGTCAGCTCAGGTAGTTCTCAGCCATGTTTTTCTAATAATTGTTCTTAAGTCCTGAGCTTTGACAGATCTGATCTTTCTTACTACACATTTCATATACTGTAATATACGACAGCTGAAGTACTCCACAGCCTGGTGGAGAGTAAATTTGGACTTTTATGGCTTTAAAGGAAGCAATAATGCTCCTGTTGTAGTTTAATCTTTTGAGTTTGTATGGCTGCTACGTTGAGCAGCTCTTATGTGAAACAGATTTGGGTCTCAGTGGGACTTCTTGGTAAAATAAAAAGCCTGAAAACAGACCAGCGTGATTCCCTCTGAGAACCCCTGAATTACATTTAATTATATCCAAAATCATTTCCTCTCTCTGCGTTACATGAAACATGAGAACACTGCTGTAAGTGATGGTACTTTAGTACACAAGTATAAACTGTATTTCACTGTGCGCTGGCAGGTCCACATCCTGAAGCCTGACGAGGTCCCCAAAGCGTGCTGCGCCCCCACAAAGCTCAGCCCCATCTCCGTTCTGTTCTACGACGACAACAACAACGTCATCCTCAAAAAGCATCGCAACATGGTGGTGAAGACGTGCGGGTGTCTATGAGAGCGGAAGAAGAGTCCAAACAAAAAAAAAGGATGATTTATTTTTTTCCAGACTCTGCAGAAGCATGAACTGGTGGATGATGAAGGCACCACAAATCTGATCCAGCAGAGAACACTTCACAGATTCCCCCGTTTTCAGACTCTCTGGCTTCATAACGATGATCTAAACGTGCTGAAAATAATCCATCCACGGCTCACTGTTACATAAACAGCATAAATGTACTCTGATAACATCCAACATCATTTAGCTTCTACAGTTATGAGAAAATGTTTGGGCATTTTTCGTATAACCTACCAAACACAGACGTTTATTACAGAAATGATTTATGTCTCATAAAGGCAAATGATATTGGATGGTAGAAGCCATCACTGATGCCCTATTATTATTATTATTATTTTATGAGAAATGAACTGACAGCACTACTGTTGTTATAAGAAATCTTTATGAAGAGATTATTAAACTGTATTAAGCTAATATAAAATAAACATTACATTTTAAAGACCACAGTTTGAGATGGACTGTAAATAATCTGGTTTTAAACAGCACCCAACCGATCGCTGAATCAAAAACGTGAACGTGCTGTGAGTCGAGTTTGTCTCGCCGTGGAGAAGCCCGCTCCTGTCGTGGTTCCCAACAGGTCTGAGAACTAAACACTGGTGAAAGGAGGTGAGGTTATGAGATTTTAAATGGAGCGAACCAATCACTGTCTCTACAGATTTTTTAATTCAAATGTGGAAATACTGTAGCTGCAGCCCTTAGATCAACCACCTCCTGTTACTTCACTTTCACACCAAACTTTGAGACCTGCTGGATGCTCTGCTCCAGAGTTTTGGTGGTTTCACTGATTCTTTAAGTATGATAGAGTTTTAATGCTGAAGGGATCTGTTTTGTATGGATCGTTGAGCCGTATCGTGAAATTCGTGTTCATGCTTGGCTCCAATATGCTGCTAATTCCTGCTGGAATTGCAGCTAAAAGACTATTCGTGACAGTAACAAATCATCTTAATCATCACTCGATTTGGCTACAAATTAAAATGATTTACACATTTCTTCATTAGGCTCTGTGAAAATGTACTGTAGTCTTCAGTGCTTAAAAAGAGCTCTAATGTGCAGCTGTCACATTAATTATCACTGCAGCGACAGTGCTGGCGGCACTTCATTCATTCAGTTTTGTCCAGCAGAAATGTGAGAACGTGAACACCTTTTACGTTAATCTGAGTTAAAGTTTAAACGCCACAGTTCGTCTCTGAGTCAAGTTTAAGTCAAATGTTTTTAAAAGGTCTGCCATGCAGAACAAAAGGCAGCCGAGCAGACGGGTCACATTAAATACATCGTTCAATTTATTGAAAAGGGTAAAAAAAAAAAAATTACAGTGAAAACAAAGTTTTTGCTTTTCTAGTGATTTAAAGAAGAACCACAAAGAATCATTACTCTTGCAGTTTCTGAACTAAATGATTTCTCTCTCAGTCCTTTGGGGCTACTTACATTTTGTTCAAACAGCAGCTGAAAGCATCGATGAGCACAGAGCTGTTTGGGTTACAGAACAAATCCTGGTTTAACCGAGGCGGGACGAAGATGGGGGGGGGTTATTGCCAAGAAGGATGACGCTGAGAAGTCCAAGTGGAAGAGATTTGAAAAAGAGCATTATAGACTTGCTGTGTGGTTAACGTGAGGTACTGTTGTAAGGTGTTACTGAGTGTGGACACCTGTGGAGCAGCAGCAGCAGCACAGAGGAGGCAAAGCTGTGGAGTCTGACCATAAAACCATGAAATTAAAGAGTGGAATCGGTCATTTTAAGCAGCCAATGGTCTACTCGACAGAAACTGGGAAGTTCTGACCCGACAGCAGAGCCACGTCCATGTGGGTGAGTGAGGAGATGTGAAGTGAATGTGCCGTCTCCTCACTGAACCAGCTGTCAGCTAGACACATTCAGAAATGTACTGTACATCCCATTGAAGCTTTTCCCCATCATTAGTGACAATTTTGATTCAGTGTAAGCAGACAGATGCTCTTGCTGGTTCTGCTTTCTGGGACCCTCCCTCCCTCCCTCCCCCATCTGGAAATAAGGTAGTTGTACACAATAAATATAAAAATGGGCTGCTGGTGTACGTCTGCCCCGTCACTACTCTTACACAAACACACGTACGTACACAGCACATACACACATCCTCCCCGTCCCGCCTTCCCAACCCGATGTCCGTGAATACTGAGAGGTCCCAGTGTTTGTCGTCAACATCCTTCAGGTGCCGCCATTCAACATTTAATCCGTGGTCATTGTGTATCTGTAAGCAACAGTTTGTGGAGTCATGTTTACTGTGTGGTTTCACTTTTTCAGTCACTAAGTGTAAAACATTACAGGCTACAGTGTTTCCCACAGATTTAGAGGGGATATCATCAAATAATCCCATTTGGAAGTTTTTCACCTGCAAATACTTGAATAAGTACTTTGTGACAACAAGTAATCTGCTCCTTCTCCAGAGAGTATCTCATCCTGCGGATGAACTCCAACTCCCCCACGCTGGGCTGCTGTTGGCGATGGTAGTCCTTGTGAGCTCAGCATGAACCTGCTATAGGTTCATGCTGGACTGCTGTTGGCGATGGTAGTCCTTGTGAGCTCAGCATGAACCTGCTATAGGTTCATGCTGAGCTCACAGCAGATCTCCAAAGCAGAAACAAGGACTACCGACGCCAGCTGCAATCCGAGGAGGAGCTGGAGTGCATCCAACATGTCAGAGGAAGCAACTAATTTGGGTTAATCGAAGACCGATAGAACAGAAACCTGGCCCGGAAAACAAGACACAGGTTGTTTGTTTTTTTTAAGTCATTAATTATACTAAACAGTCCCTCCAAGTAAAGACTGTGGGGGGGAACACTGGGTTTAAAACACTGAAAGGACTACTCACCCAGGTTCAGGTCCAGTCAGCAGTCCTTTACGCCTGAACATCCACCAGCTCAGGAGGCATGGGGGACTTGGGGTGTTTGCTCTCAAAGTGCTGCTTGAAGGTTTTGGGGTCGGGCATCTGTGTCTGAAGGGAGGACGGTAAAAGTTTGAGTTCATTTCATCTTCTAGAAACAATAAGGTAAGATCTCTCAGAACCACATCAGGGACGATACTGAGAGCCTAACCATCAACAGGGCGTCACTTTCTCCATCACAGTGGTTTAAAGTAAGGCAACACAGACTCATAATTACATGTTGACCATCATGCTTGTGTGTAACAACCCTGAAAAGGCCTATTTTGACCCAGGAAAAACCTTATCAGATTATTCCATGTTTCAAGACACTTTGTGTTTGCTGACCGGGGGCAAAAGTCTTCAAGAACGACAAACTCATTGTGCCCGTTGATGCGTTTACTGTTAACAGTGGGAACCTATCAGCTATCATCTGACCGAGCCTCTGGGGGAATCGGCCAACGTTTTGGGCTTCCGGTGCAGACAGCAGATAGAGAGATGACAGATATTCAGGCCTCAGTTTCCTGTCTCAATGTTTACAGACAGACTAGGAATGCAGATTTTAAAAAAGCCAAACTGACTGTTTCAAAACTTAATGTCAGCCACCGTGTTTCTTTTTCTCTCCACATGGACCATTTACCTGCAGCCCACCTGTGACTGCGTAACATTATTCAGACTGCAAACTGAAACCAGAACGCTTCATGTTCCAAAAACCTTGTTTTTTGTCTACAGATATCTGCATATTCCAGTGCCTGGATTACAAATTAAATAGACTTTTAAAAAGCTACAATCCAGTATAAAAATTACATCTGTGATTAGCTGCAGCTTTTCAGATTAGCAATCCTTTTGAGTATCCTGCTAACAAATTATTCAACATTACTGTTAATTAACAGTCAGACTCTCACACACACACAAGCCTGAAGAAGTGAAAGAGTACACATTGTGTGGCCATCAGCTGATTAATTCCCAAAGTGGAGGCAACAGTAACTTTCTATTATTTAACAGACTATAAAGTAAAACAGCCACATTTTAAAACCAGAGTTAAACTCTTTACAGTGCTGGTGAACAAAATTCCGAAGCAGGGATCCATCAGGATAAAAATGTTTGGGAATCGCTGCTCTAAAGAGAGTTTTGCTTGTCACCACATGACAGTGAGAGCTGCCATCTGGCTGTTTCAACATCTTTCTCAAAATGTGAAGCATCAACATTTTAAGAAAGAAAGAAGGCAGAGCTCTGCGAGCCGCAGCAAAATCTGATCAGTATTCAGCTTGTGGCAGTCTCTTACCCGGCAGACAGGGCAGGTGTGGACCAGCGCGGCCTTGGCTGCAGTCTTCTGGTCAGCGCCCTGAGATTTCTTCTTCTCTGCTGCCTTCTTGGCGTTCTTCTGCTGGGACTGAATCTTCTGCTGCCCACGAGCCATGGCCCTCAGCTTCGACCTGCAGGAAGGAAAACAAGAGGCATAAAGTTATGACATAAGACAACTTTCCTCAGAATACTGCAAAAGAAATACATGAATAGAAGTATGTTCAGGGATCTGATAATCAGATGTTCCAGCTGATCTGCCACTTGTTACATTTCTCTCTTCAAACTATAATGAAGCACTAAAATCAAACTGAGTATAATTATTGGCTCACTGACTCTCGCTCTGATGAAGACCGCTACATGTTTACCTGGGTGTTGTCATGGTTATAATAAATTGGTAAAACTGAACTTTGTCAACTTTTTTCCCTTTCAGTATTAAACCTTTGAATTATACAATTACTGTCTTTTTCCTCTTTTAGTGTCAAAGTGAAACCACAGCCACAATCTCACTGAAAATCTCACCAAATACCACTACTTTATATGATTTAATTACTTTTAATGGCATAACTATACTGTGCTCCCATGTTTCCACATACACCCTGAATTAACCAGCACCCCTGTAATAATCTAAGATAAAAGCTACTTTTGGCTGTTAGGAACTAAAGGTCGCCACAGCTGGTAGCTCTGCATGTTTGCTCTGGCAGTTTTACACCAAATGCACATCCTGATGCAACCCCAAAGGGGATTTGTGCCTCTGCCTGGACGCAAACCAGCGAATGTTCACTTGTCAAGTGCACATGTAAACTACTACACTATGGAGCCACTAATCTGAAATGCTGACTGCAATCCAGATGACACACAGTCTCACAGGGCATCTTGATCCATCATTTCTGTGTACCTAGACACGATTTCCTATAGATTTCCCATCTTAACGCATGAAAAAGTCTACATTTGTAGGCTGGAGACATTCATGGTTTGGGTTAAAGTAAAATATTTGGCACTTTGGACAAGATACATGCTGAAGATATAAAATCACAACAACTATTGGACTATTTTCACATTTTGCCATGAGACCATGCTCAGCATTAACATCCAACCTCAGTGTCAGACCTCACTCATCCTTAAGTGGAACAAATCCCTGCTGCCAGGCTCCATAAGCGGTTGGAAAGCTTCCCATAAAAGTGGAGATGCTCAACAATCAGCTGTCCAGATATTGTTGGCCATGGGTACATTTTGAGGAACAGTTAGGGGTCACATTTGATAAACTACAGCTCCTCACAAACCCATTTCCCACTGGTGTCCAATACAGAAACATTCACACACATCTACACCTAAAATAGCTAGTGCCAAAAAACGTGCTGCACCCCAAAAGTGCTGACAGTGACCGTGGGAGGGTCTACTGTGAGAAATTCACCAGTGCCTGGCAGACGGAGCCCCCAGAGTCCAGCCTCCATGACTTTCATCCCACGTAAATTACCCAAACTTCAGAGAGTAATGGGACGGACATTTAATTTAAAAAAAAGTTTGATTTGGAGTGGGAACTATTGAAGTATTCTTTAAAGACCGTCTCCCACACTAAACTGCTCTCAGCTGACTGCGCACTGCGACGTGACATGCTGATGACTTTCTGAAGGATGTTACAGTCTCTGAATGTGACTGTTTTGGAGCAAAGTTTTCAAAAGTTTTAATCTGTTTACTTATTATTTTATTTCTTGGACGATGATTCTACATGTACACAGAGATTTCGCGTCTCGGTGACCATTGAAATTGAAATAAATTTACTTAATACTTCATGCCTGGGGGCGTTACTAAGATGGCAGCCGAGTGGCGAGGCTTGCTTCTAGAAGGACTTTGCTATTAATACGACTGGAAATCTGCACGGAGCCAATAAGTGAGCTACAAAAATGAATACACATTAATGAAACGCCACTCATATACTGGCTCCAACACAAACACCAAAGACGAGGCTTCTTCCAACTCTCATTGCCAGCAGCTAGCTTACAGTTAGCCGATACCGATGACCGAGGTAGAGGAGACACAGCCTCCAAACACGTCCATCGTCTCTAACACACTAACAGACTGCTCATACCTACCCGAAGGCACTGACAGGTCGTCGCTGTTTTAACAAAATGTTACATAAACTGCAGAAAACCGGGAGCACCGCCCGGGCAGGCCTCTAATCAGCCGGCACCGCCTTGCTAACCCTGTTAGCTGAGCTAGCTAGGGAAGCTGACATTACATGTGACCGCGAGTTATAACAGCATAACAGTGTTTTTAAAGTAAAAAAGAAGCACATTTAAATACAAATTCAGATTAAATAACACGAATATAAGTCACAGCTGCCTAACAAGGAGCTATAATCCCGATTTCATGTGGTTTTACCTTCGAGATGCGGCTCTGCCTTCGCTCCTTTGTCGTTCTCTTTTTTTTCTGTGCCAAAGGAAACTACGGAGGTTTTAATTAATGCTGTGAGGCCAGCAGCGCCCCCTGCAGGACCGGAGCGGAGCTTCACCTTCACCTACAGATTCTGTCAGCATAAAACTATGAGCGGCCCCGAAAGAGAAACGGTAGAATAGAATAGAATAGAATAGAATAGAATAGAATAGAATGCCTTTATTGTCATTATACAGGATGTACAATGAGAGGATTACACCAGTTATTATAGTTTTTAGTTTTATTTTATTTTGAGTTTGTTTCAGTGAGTTTCCAGAGTTGATTCAATCATTTCACTTTAGTGAAAACGTTCACGTTATGTTAATATTACTGTCAGTGTTAGTTTTCTTAATTATTATGATATAGAGTGTGTTGTTCAGAATTTTGCTTTTTTTTTTTACGGCTGTTCCTTTATGGGTCGCCACAGCAGATCATCTTTCTCCATCTCACCGTATCCCAGCATCCTCTTCTGTCACACCAACCCTCTGCATGTCCTCCTCCTCTGCATCCATGAACTTTCTTTGTGGTCTTCTTTTGTCCTGTATATCTGCCATCCCTCCTCTGCACGTGTCCAGACCACCGCAGCCTCAACTCTCTAACAGCGCCACATCTCAGTTTAATCCAAATTTTATTTATATAGCATCAAACCACAAAGTCAGTGGCCTCAGTGTGAAACAATCTCCAAACCGTACATCACAGCAGGTCTCTCTACCATCTTGTAAGCCTTCCCCTTCACTCTTGCTGCTCTCCTCCTGTCACAGATCACCCCTGACACTCGTCTCCACCCGCTCCACCCTGCCTGCGCTCTCTCGTGTACTGTCTGTTGCTTTGGATGTGTGACCCCAGATATTTAAATTCATCTGCCTTCACCATCTCTACCCTTGCCTGTTCACCTTTCCGCCTGTCTCCCTCTCTCACCTCCACCTCTCCGGGCTCTCTTCCACCTGCTCCCTGCTCTCACTACAGATCACAGTGTCATCTGTACACATCGTAGTCCACGGAGACTCCTGCCTGACCCCATCTGTCAGCCTGTCCATCACCACTGCAGACAAGAAGGGCTTCAGAGCCGATTCCCGATGTAATCTCACCCCCACCTTGAACCCATCTGTCACACCTATCCTACACCTCACCACTGTCTTGTTGTCCTCATACACATCCTGCACCACCCTCACATCCTTCTCTGACACTCCTGACTCCCTCATTCAGTACCACAGCTCCTCTCTTGGCACCACTCTTGGTTCATGAGAGGAAATCATACTCCCACTTTCTTGGCAAGAAGGAGCACTACAGACATGCTGGGAGTACACTGACTTGTGGCCCTCTGCGTGGCTGAGTATTAACCACTGGTTTTATTTCATATCCTAAAATTATGCCTTCTGTTCAGAATTAGAGACCTGGCTAGATGCTGATGACACTGTTATCTATAGCAGAGGTACCAAAGCAGTCCCAGTTCATATTAGAGAATGCATTTACCATGACATTCATATATTATGCTGATGTACCCCAAACCACTGCATGAGTGTTTTCACAGTGAAATAAAAGAATAATTTAAAAAAAACTGAGCTGGGATTTCAGAGAAACCACTTTTATTTTACAAATAATAAAAGTAAAATTATACTTTGGTTTCATGTGATTTCATGCAGGTCGATGTTTAACACCCTGGTCTTGTTCCACAGAGGAAAGGAAGCTTCTCTTCACAATTATGACGATGAATTCTGAGGAAATCTAAGGAGAAAACAAGAGGAGTGGTTGTTCCCTTTCATATTTCACAACACATTTATTCATGCATTTGATCACTTGATCTGGTAATGCTACCATCTGAATGTATGGCGAGGCAACGTCTCCATCTCAACCAGCTCTTTGGCAAGTTAGGGAGCACTGGTTCATATGGTGAACCATCACTCCATAACCAATCCTCAAACTGTAAAAATCAAAAGACAAACAGTGGTCAACACTGTAAGAAGTCACTGAAATGATTCATTTACCACAAGCATGCATGCATTCATTCTTTAACATAAATGTTCTGCTATATCAGTAACAATTAATTGGAAATTTCATTACCCGAACAGCATCACTGGCACCAATCCAGGCTGCACCAAAATATCCATCTTCCTTCGTGAGCTCAATGAGGAACTCGTACTCCTTCAGGTCATGGATGGAGGCGAGGTTGGCACCATACAACCAGCAACGTTTCTGTACCAGGGGGCAAACACAATATGGGCTCAGGCTTCAGCGCTCACTGAACACTAAAGTCACTTTTATTATTACAAAGAAATATCAGAAGCTGTTATGTGACATGGTGTGATGTCAGGTTACCTCAGCATCTATCCAGGCCATAGGATCAGGAAAAAAGGCGAAACATCGCCCCCAGTGCTCTCTAAACCCGGGGGCACAGAGGTGTTGACTGGATAACCCTTTTTTGATGCCAAATTTTAAAAAGGGGAGAAATCTTGGTGATCCATAGATTAGACTTTAGACATGATTCAGAGACTTCCACTTTAGTTTGTTATAATTCATTAAAAATAAAAACTCAAAGCTGAGAAATATTCACTTACATTCAGTGTTGTTTTGCTGAACAGACAGCGGCTCTTCTTCCAATTAATATTTTTATTGTATGAAAAAAAGCCACAAAACACACAAAATGCTTGATTTAAAAACGTAAGCTTCATGTTGCAAAAATCAGCTAACGTTAAAGATGCATCATAAAGACTGGTTTCCTGAATCTTACCTTGCTTCACGTGCAGCACTGGATTTGCTGTGGAAGGATTCAGACTGCAGTTAACCATCTTCACAAAGGATTTCTTTGATATGCATTTAGTTGGCAAAAAGGTGCACCATGAAACTGACCCATGATTTATTTTCAGTTCACTGGTTTTCTTTGTCTTGATGAGTGTCACCTGTTGTGATGTGCAAAGCGACGGCAGCACAGAGAAGAAAAAAGACCCTCATGGTTTGTTCTGCTGCAAAGACAATGTAAGAGAAACAGGAAGCTCAGGCAGCTCGCTGAAGGTCAAACCTGCTTCAGTCTCAGCTGAATTCTGCAGGCCTGTCAAAACACAAACTCTTATATACAAAAAGCAACAAGGAAATAACCTTTCACCCACTCACTGGTTGAAGTGACACGGTAATAAGTTATCTTCAGAATCACTGACTGTTCTGAACACAAAACAAGTGTTGGCAACAAATTGAAAGTTGCTTCAGTTTTACATCAACCCTGGTTTTCCCGTCACAAAGGTGCAGTTAGTGATTAACAGTGACTCCGGCTGCTTCGAGCAGGTTTAAACCCTCAGCTGCTGCGCAGGTTTCTGCTGCCTTTAATAACCTCTTTCCGGCTGATCCGAGCCTCGGACTGAGGAGCTGACGGCTCATTTTCTCTCCATTTGTCAAAACATAAAATCTGAGCCCGGCCGGATCACATCACTCAGGCTGCCCGAAGAGAGGGCAGAAAAACGACAAGTTTCGAGTGTCTTATTTCTTAAAAGGTAACTGGAGTAAATATCAGAAAAGAACCAGAAATCTGTAATTAACAACAGCTGTCACAGACCTTGTGAAGCTTTTGTCTTTGTTGACAAGATTTTAACTATCAGAGCAGATATTTTACCTCCTGTTTATGACTCTTCCATTATTACCACTCTGTCTGCAGCTTCTACTGGAACCTGTCGCTATCTTATCTGGGAAAACCGTTACTCCCATTAAATCGAGCTCTTGTTGTGATATTCTCCCTCCTCGGTTTTAAAGAAGTTTGGGACACTATAGGACCTTATTTTAAACCTTATACAGGCTTATAAACAGCAGCCTGACTCTGGGTGACGTACCTGTGCCTGACGCATGTTCGTTGTCCATTTTCAAAGCTTCCTTTTGTTTGGAAAATTTGGCTTTTTTTTTTTTTTAGTCAGGTTTTAAAGCATTTCACGGAACAAAGTCTGCACTTTTGAGAGTTTTTAATATTCTTTTAACTGCTGACTCTGGAGACTCCCTCATTGAGACTCTCGCCTAGAACAGCGTGTTCGAGATACCGCCTTGGAGTGGTTCAAGTCATACCTGACAGAAGTTTTTCTGATGATCTTGGCAAATTTTGTTCATCTGCTTGGTGTACCCCAAGGATCCATTCTCAGGCCCCTTCTTTTTAGTATTTACTTCCTCTCAGCTCTATTATCAAAAAAACATGATGTCTCAAACATTTTTATGCAGATGACTGTCAGATCTACCTACCACTGAAACACAATGACCTAACCTCCTCAGGCCTTCAGACCTCAGGGCATGAGAGCGTGGGTGGCTCAGAATTTTTTTAATTTTAATGAAACAAAACAGAGGTCATTGTATTTGGTGTCCCACTGTCTGACTTGGCTCCTCTTGGATTCTGTGTCAAAGCAGTTGTGACTAACTCTGGGGTTAAAGTTCACACAGCACTTCAAATGCACAAACAAATAAACACAGTGGTGTTTTCCCGGCTGAGGCAGCTCTCCAAAGTTAAGCCTTTTCTCTCTTTTGGGGATTTAGAGAGTCGTACATGCATCTGTGACCACTCGCCTGGATTACTGTAATGCACTTTATGTTGGTATTGACAGGCTTCAGTGTTGTGGTCCAGAATGCTGCAGCTCATCTGCTGACAGGGACACAAACACGAGCACACTGCCTCTCCATTTTCAGATTAATTTTAAATTTTTGTTGTTTATATTGAAAGTTTTGAGCAGCCTGGCAGACCTTTTCCACATGTACACCTCTCAAAGGTCTCTCAGATCAGCTGACCAGTCTCTCCTTGTTGTCTCCACACTGACCGAGCTTTTGCTGCTGTGGCCCCCAAATTATGGAATGAGTGACCCCTCCCCGTAAGGCTGGCCCCAACATGTTTTAAAAAACACCTTTTCTCAAAGGGATTTCAAGATTAGTACTAGACTTAGCTTCTATTCAGCTTTAGTCTTTTAGGTTTTATTTATTTTACATATTGTTTACTGTTATTTTTTATTATCTGGTTTGGGTTTTATTGTTGTCTTTAACTAGAAAGCACTTTGTTCAACTATGTTGTCTTGTTTTAAAGTGCTCTATAAATAAAGTTGGATTGGATTGTTGCCACTTTAACAGACAGTCCATAAGATGCGATTTTTGTAGTTTTGTCTCTGTACACATTTACATGCTTATCGTTGCCTATTTGGTGGGTGCCCAACTGTGTACAGGCCTCTGCCCAGAATGCATGTTGGGTAATATGGTCCAGTCTGGGGGTTTCTTCTTGCATGTGACCAGGCTGCTCCTTTAAGTACTAACATACCGATTAACTGAAATTTACTTGGAGATAACATCCAATTTAATTATTCACCTTTAACCGGGGACGTGATTTAATGTGAGATATTAAGTTCTGCCAAAGTAAACAGACATGAAACATCAGGGTGAAGACGACCTCGTTTTCTTGTTTCTGCACATTTGAGCCCGAGGGGGCGGGGCCGTGGACAAAACTGAAACTTTGAATCCAAGTCACAAACAAGAGAAACACAGTTTCATCACTTTATTACAGTAAATATCGTACACACACAGAACAGAGACAGAGTTGTGTTGGTTTCTCTCTCCTTCTCCCTCCGTCGCTCTGACACAGCGGCCTGCTGAGCCAGAGCGACGCCAAAGTAAACAGACGAAATCAAAACATGAAGACATGACATCAGTTTAAAAATAGAGGTAATAACAGAACAGAGTGTCCAGAGGATTTAAACCCAATGTCTGAGATTCAGACTTCATGAAACTGTCAGTCTCTCACACACACACACACACACACACACACACACACACAGTGTAGGTAGCTCCATCTATTTCCAACATTGTGATGATTAGCAGCAATTCTGAATGCTCATAACAATAAAAATGCCCACATGTTGAGTCCTAACTGGACACAGTCACAATTTTAAATCCAGCTGAACATTTCTGAGATCGCTCGACCTTTGCACTCAGTCTAAAACTGTCAGAGACCTGCAGCGGAGACGCGTTTCCCCTCAATACTGCTCAGTAATCAGTAATCGGAAGCCTGTTCTCGTCCCCGTGACCTCAGTTTGCACTGCTTTGTCAAAGCTGTGGCCCTTTCACACAGCAGGCGTCCCTTTGGCGTCTGTGCTGAGACGCTCTGGGTCGAAAGCAGAGGTGAGAGTCATCGATCAGTCCCGACGCACAAACTGTCAAAAACCACAGTTACTGTTTTTAGCCAAAGCTTAACCAAGAAGTTTTCAGTGCCGAAACCAAACCAACAACCCTGGAAATTATGACACCTCCGACCTCCTTGTGAGGATGGAGGTGTTATCAGTCAGCTGGAGCTTGCGGTTGAGCCTCAGAGCACCAATACTAAAGGGCACAGTTTGTGTAATGGGGGAGATGCAGAGGCCCCTGACAAAGCAGCAATATTCAGCTCACAGGGACACACAAACCTACAGGTGCTTTTTCACCTGCACCACCTCCAAGACAAGAAACACGTGATTTCTAAAGCACAACCACACGTGTTAAAAAAAAAATTAAAGGGGTTTAAGTCTGATAAAAGTCTTGAACTCAAGCTGGAATAGTTACGTTTGAATACGGATTTTAAAAATAAAGAAAACCAAAGGTTGTTTGTAACCATTCGTCTCGGGCAACGTTCCCTACTTCACATCACAGACTGTAAATAAAAGATGGATGTAGTTACTGTGACACCACAGGTGGGGTCGGGGGTTAAACCAATAACACCACCCTGATTTATCCCCCTTTCTGGGCATTACATATAAAGCGATCATTACGATGTATCAATAAGACTCGAAACTAACGACCGAGTCGATGCACTCATCGGAACGCCTTTACTGAGGTCACAGAGGGCTTTCCCCCAAAACCTTCTACACAACTGGAAGTCTTTTTGCCATCGCGAGTGTCGCCCCCTGCCAGCCACTAAAAAGAATGCAGGTTTAAAAGGGCGTCCCCACAGGAAGTGACATATGGTGACCACAGACAACATTCAGTGCCTTCAAGCAACAACGGGCATAATTACCACAGCTGATGCCAGCTACCAAGAGGGTGAAGGATACCGATGACTGACAAAGGGGTGGTAAATACAGGTTACCTAGGCAACCGAAGTGTGGCACGCCCACTGGTGGCCAACCATCATCCACAGAGCAAAAGGCTTCATATGTGGATGGAGCTAAAGGCATTTTTTGGCTTTTTGCTTCAGCCCTGGAAGCTGCGTCCATCTTTTATATACAGTCTGTGCACATAAATCTATGAGTGAAATGAGTGACAGTGGTGCATTGTGGGTAACATGAGCTCTGCATTTTGACAGAGGATTACAGTGTGTGGAATAAATAACCTCTTCCATGCCCACTGATCTTCACTGCACTGTTAAGAACCTGTGTGGAGGCCAGACTACACCAGGACCTATTACTCAGGCTAATAATGTAAAGGAGTGCATCGCTTTACCCTTAGGCTTCCTGAGGCTTACCGTCTACAGGCACAAAGTTACCAGCTGCTGTAATTATGATGCCTGCACCACCTGCATAAGTCATTTTCGTCCTTTTCATAAAAATGTTTCTCCAATTAAATTTAAAGTCCATATTTTTCCTCTTTCTATAGGAAGCTGTAGGAAAAGGACCCATTCAGGGCGTAAACCGCTTTTTGCCCCACGACGGATGAAATTAGCGCAGGTGGAGCATCATGTACATAAACAGCTCTTTTGGACCCGATCATGGTTAAATTAAAGCAACAAACTCCTCAAGTCTCAGTTTAATGATCTGGACAATTCACATTTATTACAGAAATGGATATTTGACATCACTGGCTGGCACCTCGGGCCAGGATGCTGCTGTTACATGGCTCAGTCCTTTACAGTTTAAAGGAGTCATATTAGCTGATCATATTTACCCTCAAAGGGCAGTGAGAGAAGATTATGGAGCAGAACCCTGATAAGAGACTCATTCAGCAGTCAGAGGCCACAGAGGACCAGAGGAGGCATGGATGAGCTACTTTAACAGTTTCACTGGTGTTCAAAGAAAGAAAGAGAGAGAAAGGTCAACAAACACGGGAGTGGCTGTTTTTTTTTTTTTTTCCTTTTCTCGTTTGCAGTATTTACATTTTTGATAGGGAAAAAAAATATTTACAAAAATG
>JASGAU010406505.1:0-13923 GCA_030220045.1 Australoheros facetus
TAGGGAGGGGCTTACCCAGGCCTGTCTTTATAAAGGCCAATGGGGGACAGATCTAGCAGCCAATCACATGTGAGTGCTGAATTGCGATGGCGTTTTTTTTAATCCAATGACAGAGAAGCCATGTGGGTCTGTTGCCGCTGCTTCGGCTTGCAGCGCTGCTATTCATATGTAAAGTAGAGTCGTTAACACCTCCCGCCGGCCGGCTCCCCCGTACCTTTACCCCCCGCTGCTTCTGGGGGTACATAAACGACCATATCCGTCTCAGGCGAACGAAAATGCGCATCCCCCTGTGCTGACGAATGCTGCCGTTTACTAGCGCGCCCGCGTCAGTATACGGGGACGAATATGCTTCTTTTCGTGCAGTGATGGGAGAACACGCTCCCCTTTTTTTGTGCTGCAAATATGTTTTAAAAGAAAAAGTATGCAATTAAAGAAAGTATGTAAACACTAACGAATTAAGAGAGCAATAATAATTTAAAAGGCATAAACATAAATTAACTATAAGATATCCTATATACAGTTGTACAACTGCAGCATCAGTTATTGCACATGATCGTCAGTTATAGCACATGGTGCTTTTGCAACCTAAGTTATTGCACTTGAAAAACAAGATCTGCCTAAAGGTGAACTGTCTTGTTTTTGTTTAACAGGGATATGGCCCTGTTATAAAAACTGTGTCTCAAATGGTTTGTTTTTGTTTTTAGTTGTCTGTAGCGTATGCCTGAGGGCAGCAGTTCAAACATCCGGTGTCCTAGGTGTGTGCTGTCCTTGATGATAGTGTAGGCCCTTCTGAGACAGCGGGTGCTGTAAAGGTCCTCCAGGGAGGGGAGAGAGTTTCCAATGATCTTTTGGGCCGTGTTGATGACCCTCTGTATGGCTCTTTTGTGTGCTGTGTTACAGCTGGAGAACCACACAGAGATGCAGTATGTCAGAATGTTCTCCACGGAGCAGCGGTACAAGACGGTCAGCAGTTTCTTATCCAGATTCAGCCTCTTAAGGATCCTCAGGAAATAGAGACGCTGCTGGGCCTTCTTCACCACCGCTGAGGTGTTGGAATCCCATTAGAGAGCTGCATCCATATACACCCCCAGGAACTTGAAGCTGGACACCCTCTCCACACACTGTCCATCGATGCAAATTGACTGCAGGTTGGACTTCCTCCTGAAGTCTTCAATCAATTCTTTGGACTTGGAAGTCTTAATGACCAAGTTGTTCTCTGAGCACCACTCCACGAGCCTTTGAACCTCTTCCCTGTATGCCGTTTCATCGCCATCAGAAATCAATCCGATCAGGGTGTCATCAGCAAACTTGATTGTGACCTTGTCTGAGTGGCGGCTGACGCAGTCATAGGTGTACAGTGTGTAGAGGAGTAGGCTCAGCACACAGCCTTGCGGAGATCTGATGTTAATGCTGAGAGATGTGAGCCAACTCTAACTCTCTGTACACGGTCTGATAGGAAGTTTCTTAGTCAACTGCAGATGGTGTATGGAAGACCAATGTCCATTAGCTTAACAGTCAGTCTGTCTGGGAGTATAGTGTTAAAAGCAGAGCTAAAATCAACAAATATCAGCCTGGCATATCGCCCCTGCAGTTCCAGGTGGGAGACGGTGGCATGGAGTGCTGTTGCTATGGCATCTTCTGTTGATCTAATCGCCCTGTATGCAAACCGATATGGGTCAAGGGTAGCTGGGAGGTACGACCTGATGTGGCGTCTCACCAGTTTCTCAAAACATTTCATAATGACTGGTGTCAGGGCAACTAGTCTGAAGTCGTTTAGACTGCCGATGCTGGGTTTTTTTGGTATCGGCACAATTGTGGCTGACTTCAGACATGGTGGGATGAAGGACTGGGATAGAGATGTGTTAAAGATCTTGGTGAAGACTCCAGCCAGCTGATCTGCACATTCTCTTCCACTGTGGAAAACCTGCCTAACAGTTCAAATTAAGGCACCGGCTCCGGAACCCAGTTGGTGGGAAAGAGGCTGCTGTGCAGAGATGCTCCTGAGAAACTCAGCACCTAAAAGCAGGGTGCAAGATGATTGCAGGCAGGGCATACGTGAAACGCCATAACCAAGTGGTCAGCATAATATACAGGAATATCTGTGCCAAGTATGACCTGGAAGTCCCAAAGTCAAAATGGGATACGCCCCAAAGGTGGTTGAGAATAACAGAGCTAAGATCCTGTGGGAGTTCCAGATACAGACAGACAAAATTGTGATGGCTAACCAACCTGAGCTTGGAGGGAATAAAGACCCCCTGTAGGGGCAAACTGGGATTTTTTTTTTATGACTTTATCAATAATTTTTCATACTGGTCTGTTTTACCCGTTGGCATATAGTAATCTTTTGCTTCAATATATATACATTTGTCTAAAGCTTAACAGTTTGTGTTACTTGGTTGTGTCAACCTGGGTGGTAACCTGGACACAGGTGAGCACACCAAGAGAAGAGAGAGCAAGAGAGAAAAAGAGGGGAGAGAAAGAGTAAGATAGTCCAAAAGGGCTGTGAACCACAACAGGTTGTCTTTTTTTCTGTTTTGTTTTTGAGGAGATTCCTTAAAGTTTGTTTATTATTTATTTATTTATTCAGGTGTGGGAGGAGTTTGGTGAGGCTATGGAAAAAGACTTTCGGACAGCATCAAAGCGATTCTGGCAAACCGTCAGGCGACTCAGGAGGGGAAAGCGGTGCTCCACTCACATGGTCTATAGTACAGGTGGGTTGCTGTTGACTTCAATTGACTCAGATGGGGGAAGGAATATTTCGAGGACCTCCTGAATCCCACTGACACGCCTTGTGAGGTGGAAGCAGAGTCTGGGGACGAGGGTGGTGGCAGGGCCGCTGGGGTGGATGAGATTCGCCCAGAGTTCCTGAAGGCTCTGGATGTTGTAGGGCTGTCTTGGTTGACACGCCTTTGCAACATCACGTGGAGATCTGGGGTGGTGCCACTGGATTGGCAGACCGGGGTGGTGGTCCCCAGCTTTAAGAAGGGAGGTTCAACTTTCGGGGGATCACACTCCACAGCCTCCCTGGTAAGGTCTATGCCAGGGTGCTGGAAAGGAGGATCCCCCCATTAGTTGAACCTTGGATCCAAGAGAAACAATGCGGTTTTCGTCCTGGTCATGGAATGCTGGACCAGCCCCAAGTGGAGGAGTTCAAGTATCTTGGGGTCTTGTTCACGAGTGACGGGAGAAGGGAGCGGGAGATCGACAGAAGGATCGGGGCTGCTTCTGCAGTGATGCGGACGCTGCACCGGTCTGTGGTGGTGAAGAGGGAGCTTAGTGTAAAAGCGAAGCTGTTGATTTACTGGTCAATCTACCTTCCTACCCTCACCTATGGTCACGAGCTTTGGGTAGTGAACGAAAGAATAAGATTGCGAATGCAAGCGGCAGAAATGAGCTTCCTCCAAAGAGTGGCTGGCCTCTCTCTTAGACATAAGGTGAGGAGTGCGGCCATCCGGGAGGGGCTCAGAGTCGAGCTGCTGCTCCTCCACATCGAAAGGAGCCAGTTGAGGGGGCTCAGGTATCTGATTAGGATGCCTCCTGGCCTCCTCTTGGGTGAGGTGTTTTGGGCATGTCCCACCGGGAGGAGGCCCCAGGGTAGACCCAGGACATGCTGGAGAGATTATATCTCTCGCCTGACCTGGGAACCCCTTGGGGGTCCCCCCAGATGAGCTGGTGGAGGTGCCTGGGGAGAGGAAAGCCTGGGCTTCTCTGCTTAGGCTGCTGCCCCGGATAAGTGGAAGAGAATGGATGGATGGATGGATGGATGGATGGATGGATGGATGGATGGATGGATGGATGGATGGATGGATGGATACTTTAATTTTTTTTCTCCTCTTCTTTTTAGATTATATCGATTTTCACATTTATTTTTATTGAGCCGGAGCAGAAGTGCAGAATAATAATTTCATTGTTCAATGTAACTGACTGTTTAATGTGCACATGAAAATAAAACGCTCTTGAATGTTTTGCATTTTGAAACTTAAAAATTAAAGAAACTCTGAGGACACTGCAGAGTTTCACTGCAACATAAACGGACAACCTATGAGAAAGTGACATTCACACTTAATGGTTAGATTTTAAAACAGGTTTTATAATTGTTTACATGCAGACTCAAGGTCATAACAAGTTGGTGCTGATTCATATTACCCCACTTGTTGTGCAAAGAGGAAGTAGGCTATTCCTGAAATGCACATATTCAACAGTTGAAAGTGTGCCTCTGTGTGTAGTTAACACAATGCCAAGTCATGCAGCTGAATACTTTATCTAGAAATCCTTCACAATGTTTTTTTTAATCAGGGAGAACCTTTAAAACTCTCCTAGGCTCCTCAAAATTGTAAATGAGAAAAAAAAATACAATGGCATCAAGATGTGTGCAAAGTGAAACAGAACTGGCTCTGCATACATAAATATTTGAGAGGTTAATTATCAAAGCCACATTAATTCTTGTCTTTTAATATTCATCAGTTTTGTTTACAGAGCTGTGTTTAACTGAAAGGTTAATTGGCTAGCCATTATCCCCTATTGGCCCTGGATACTTCAAAAACTTGATAAAATGCTCTTGGGGTTTGACATAAACAATAAAGCAGAGGGATTATTAAACAGTTTCATTAGTGTCTGGTGTTCCATTAAAGGAAAAGCACAAATTATCAAAGTTTAAACTACAGCAGGGTTCTAATTCAACTAAATGAAGCTTGATTTTATAAAGTGTCAGTGATAACCATTGATAGGGACTAATGGGAGTGTTGGGGAGAAAAATTTAAATGACAAAATTAATGCCATCGTAATCTGTTATAGCTAAGAAAAATGTGAAAATATATATTTACAGTTACACAAAAGGTGAATATTAATATCTTCTAACAGTTTTTGAGATGCTTTCAGATGCTTTGAACATTTTTCATAAACGTAATTAGGTTCTCAGTCATCCAGGTCACATTAGTTTCCGGAGCTTGATAAAGGTGACTGGACCTGTTTCTGCCACCTCCAAGGGACAACCCCCACTGGGGCTGAAATACCCAGGTCTCTCAACCGTTTGGTTTGAGAACTGAAGAAGCCTTTCAGAGGAGAAGAGAAACTTCTTCAAGAAATTTAAAAACATCCTGTTACTTTTTTCAAGATTCATTTAGGCCAGTTGTATGTATAATTATTTGGACAATGACACAGTTTATGGAATTTTGCCTCAGTACCTCACCAATCACCAAGAAAATCTTACTCAAAAGTAACTGGATGAAAAAGGCCACAAAAAAAAGTAACTGGACAAAGTAACATAATTTTAAATGTAATATTGCTTTTAATACATGAATGAAAAATATTTGCATACTTGCAACTGTCTCTACTATGATTGCAGTGATGTGGTGTGTTTTGGAGCTGTTCCTTTCCTTATTCATTTTGGTTTCATCTGTTTAAATTTTTCTTTTATTTTTTTCAAAACTGGGCAGGCTCTCTTTGATGTTGTCTTCCTGTCTCTTCTTGACGGCAGCCAGTGTTTTCCATCTTGTCTTGGACTCTCTGTACTTACAGTCTCTTGACTGTAGATTCTGATAAGATCACTTTTCCAGAGTGTTTCCAAGTCTTTCGTGCATTTGAGTTACCTTCAATGGTCTTTCAGTTTTTCAGGCCTCTTGATGCTGCTAAGCTGGCCAGTCTATTACTTTTTTTTTTTTTTAAAGAACCAAACCAGATTTTTGATTTGGCCGCTCTTAAAGCTTTTGCTATCTATATGGTCGGTTTATACTGTTTTTCTCAGCCTTCAAATTCTTTTCTTTTTTTTAAGCCTGTCATGTCTGGCAGATCTTGCAAGCAGACTGTGATCTGAATGCATTGTTGTGCCAAACATATTTGCTATTTCAAGATGAGCTCTATAGGTTCTCTAAGGGAGAGAGAAAGAGGAAGAAAAAAAGGGAAAAAAGAGAGAAAATAGAAAAAAGAAACAAGAAAGTGCGCAAGTAAGTAAACCAAATAGTTCATCATTAAAGATACTGACAATATTTGCAAAATTAAAAATTGTGTGGGGAAAACAAAAAAAAAGAAGCATGGTTGCACAAACCAACCCTTTTGTGTTATGATTAAGTGGGTGTTTGTGTTTGTGTCATGAAATGTACTTACCAATGAGACACACATATAAACATAGGTACACATTCACTCATGCACCCATACTCACGAAGACTGTGACAAATACACAAAGACACATATTCATCCATAGCTACCCACCCTCTGAAGATGGGGTGAGTGGAAACCCCCCCAGGGCCAACAGGGACCCCCAAGACGCCGCCAGCCCGTTCCCCGAGGAACCACCCGACCCCCACCCCTCCCCAACTTGTAAGTGTATGTGTTTGTGTTTGTGAATAAATGAGGTGTATAGGGTGCAGTTAAAATTGAAGGGACAGTTGTGCCACAAGCACCAACTGTTGGTCGTCAGTGCTTGCCCACACTGCCAACCTGGAAGAAGAAAGCCAGCTCAATAGGCACCCTGACCTCTCACACCCTAGCACAGGGCAGGAGGAGGTGAGCCCGGGGCTGTGTTGACAGCATCCCGGAGGACTGCAGCACCTGAGCGCCACCGCCCCCACAGCAGAGGGTAGCTCGCTCACACTAGACGCCCATTCACTCCACAATAGACACAAAGAAGCGACAGGACAAACTGGCCAGAGTTGGAAATATGGTGCCCTGTCAGCCAACTACCCCCACTAATTAATGGAGCTGATCAGTGGGAACCAAAGAGAGTCAAATTCCTCCATTTGGTTTTTAGAAGAAGCAGACATTCTCTCTAAAACTAATATGATCTACTAATAAATTTCTGTATTGAGTAATACAGAGTTTTTGACTCCCAGTTCATGAGGATAGTTTTTTTAGTGATGCGCAAGGCGGTAAGAACTATGTGTGATATATTTGACTCCATAACTAATTCACTGACGTCACCTAAGATGCATAGTCTGGGGGAAGTTGGGACACGACAGCTAAACCATGTGGATAGGTCTTCACATATCCTCTGCCAAAATCTCTGAACAGGTACACAAGACCACAGAGCCTGTAGATAATTCTCCTCTGAATTGGTTGTACAGTGGGTGCATATGTTTGAGTGTGTAGGCCCATTTGGAACATCCTTTGTCCAGTATAGTGTGTTCTATGGAGAATTTTATATTGTATAAGTTGTACTTGGGGTCTATTAGTCATTTTGAAGATATTTAAACATATTCATGTCCATAAATTTTGATTCATGTTAACAGAAAGATCACGCTCCCATTTTGCAATTAGGAGGGAAACTGAATCATCAGTTTTAGCAATAATTTATATAATTTTGACAACAATTTTGGGGTACAGAGGTTAAGAAATTCTGTTACCCATGTAGGCATTTCTAGATTCAATTGATTAAGGTTAAATCTTCCCTGTAAGATGGACTTAAGTTGTTGATATTCCAGAAATCTACTGTTGCCGATTCTATATTTTGAAATAAGTTCTTGGAATGTAATAAGGTTTCCATCTTGGATAATATGTTCTAAATTATTTACACCTTTATCACACCATAACAGAAAATTCAGCATTTCCTTTTTCTGACAAATATCTGGATTGTTCCAAATGGGTGTTAGTTTACAGGGGATAAGTGAAGGGTTAGTTATTTTTTTTTAAATCCCACCAGGCTGTCAGAGAGGTGTTTATACTGAGGCTTTTATAGCAGTTATGATGTTTAATACTAGGGCTAATGAAAGGTAGATCCGAGATTTTTATTTTATTTATTTTTACTTCCTGACTGGAGACACCGGAGTGCGGAGGAAGCAGGACAGACGCTAGGATGCACAGTGGTGAGAAACCGAGCGAGTTACCCTGCCACAGCTTAAGTAGTGTCGCCTGAAATCGGCTGGGGTAAGACCCCATCGACAGTAGCGGTCAGGAACCTATTGAAACGGAGAAGCTGTCACAGAAGAAACCTGTGGGATCTAACACGTGGCGCCCAACGTGGGGCCAGGCCGAAATGAGAAGATTTCGCCGCGCCCAAAGAACCTAGATAGCCCGGAGAGGTTATCATTCTTGGGAGACGACCCCAGGAGTGATCGAAGGAGCAGCATGAGGCATTGAGGACTTCGTGAGCTGTTCAGAGTGGCAGCGGCGAGATCAGCCGACGCTCACAACCTGTCCAGAAGCAGAGTGTCGCGGACAGGAGCAGCAGACTTCGCTGAGGACACCCAGACCGACCAGGGCCCAGAGAACTCTGCAGGAAGGCAATGCCTAACTCCATCCCTTGCCTCGGACGCGCAACGAGGGGCCTTGGAGGAAGGCAACTCGAGATGACAAAGACAAAAAAGAAAGAGAAGTGCTAATTCAGCCTAGATATGGCTGAAGCAGCGTGTGAGCCAGAAAAAGAGGGGTCAGAAGGGGTGACCCTCTGGAAGTCACCTAAAGTGCCCAGTGGAGAAAAAGTAGAAGCACCCCCTCCCTCTGATGCAGAATCAGAGGCAGGATCGGAGGAGGTACTGGGAGCTACAGGACCGGCAGCAGCCCTAGCCCCGTCATGGATAATGATCCAAGTCATCCCATGGGGACAAGGCTGGAAGAATTGAGACCCCACGATCCACTACCATGTAGCCTCAAGGTGCATCAATCTAACTGAGAAGGAAGTCGGTGAAGTGGTGGATGCAGCTTATGGCAGAAACCAGACATTTCGGACGTCTGAGGTCATGAAACGAATCGTGGTGCATGTGGAGCCGTCCCCTGAGGCAGGGACGAAGGATACCATACAGAAATGGTTAACGTGGGCAATAAAAGTAATATGGCCTGACGGGGTGGATAAAGAGCCTCAACCCATAGCAGCGTGGGTGAGTCCCCACCCAGAGTATGATCCCATCATTAAAATGTTAGGAAAAGTAACAGGGACTGTATCAGCTGAAATAGGAAGGAAAGTTACTGCAGCTAAGCAGTACAAAGAACATAGAGAGTGGTTGGAGCAGTTAGAAAAATATCAGAAGAAAGCAGCCACTCTACAAGAGGCTCCCCCTGAGAGTGTAGGGGGGTCCCAAAGACCAGATGAGGATTCCGGCTCTGCTTATGACTCGGGTTCCGAGTCAAAGGGGTCTATGGAATGGGACGCGAGAGGGACAACGTTGGCCACAACAGCCCTACCTTCCAAGCTCGAGCATGTCTCGGAGACGCCACGGCAGGTGCGTGAACTCCTGAGTGGAGAGGTGCAAAGGCTAAAAACCGTGTGGGGTTGGCCATCCCCAATTGACCCAGCAGCGAGACCAGAGCGGGAGGAGACTCCCTCCGACTGGCTCCCTGACCTCGACCCTGTTCCAGCGGAGGCCCTGAAATGGAGGGGCCTGACCCAAAGAATAATGTACCATCACCATGGCGAGCCATGGGAGTTGGATGGACATGGACTGATAGTATTAACTAACTCCCAATATAATCCCAGGAATAACAGATTCAAAAAAGAATTAAGGAATCAAGCTTGAAGGGAGTATGTTGAAGAACTAAAAGACAGAATTAAAGGACTGAAGGGATCAGAGAAGGGGAAACGGACCCTGATCGTCAGCGGAGGAGAATCTAGACACTTCGCCATCATACTTGTTCCAATGCAGGAGTACCGAAAGGGCGATCCCTTGGAGGAGTATGAGCAACAGTTGGTCGAAGCGCTGGACAAAGGCCTGCGCAGTGCCAGCAATGCAGGATATGCAAGAGTGACTATGTGTGTCGACGGAACCAGGTCGGGAATCTGCCATGGTTAGTGGCAGAACAGGCCATGGTGCGAGCTGGGCGTATCTACGTCCAGGAAGCAGCAGCTTGGTCCGGGATAAGAAAGTTGGTCCTGGTCACTTCCAAGAGGCAGCAGAAAGAGTTCCGGGAGCGCCTTTCCGTGAAGCTAAGGAGTAAAGAGGTAGAGAAAGCCTGGCTTACAGAGGCAAAAGAGACCCCGGGGGCTCCGCTGAGGACATCGCGGCTTAAAAGCACCTCGACTCCCGGCCCAGAAGATGGAGAGGTGCCGTCAACATCTCAACAGCGACCACCCCCATCAAAGACACCGGCCAAAAGAGAGCCTGAAGCAGTAACCTGGAAGGTGGAAGCCTCCCCTGCACGACTCAGCCTGAGGCCAATGAATGATTACGTTGGCATGCGGACTGAGGGGAATACGGGGGTAGCCACCTTCACCTATAGGGTGCCATCCCCCCAAGGCCTGCCAGAAATGGACGGCCCCTCTAGTCGAAGGCAAGAGGCTACATTGCCGCAGGGGACGCAAAGAGAGCCGATGACAGCACCCGACGGCGTTGAATGCCCGCCATGGGTCAGCGACATCAGTGAAGACGGCAGCAGTGGCGGTGAGGACGACAGAGAGAGTGAGGAAGAAGCGGATGGCCTGGCGTCGGTGCGACAGGAGGATATCACCGGAGCGGTGGAGCTGAGGATAGAACAGAGGAAGGGGGCGAAAAAGAAGCCCCCAGTGTACTCTGTCTACCAGACCTTGGAGAGAATGGCTCGAGATCTCTCCTTCGGCTACGTGGAAACGCTGGACGGACGGAAGGCGTACATGCCCAAGGTCGGCCAGCAGGACCACAGAATACCAGTGGAATGGGCAGAGCAGCTGGAGACAGGGGTCGTGTTACCGGTGAAGGCGCCGCTGAGGGAGTGGGCTAATTTTCTGATGGCTCCCACTTACCCCACGCTTCGGAGTCACAACCCACTGACAATGAACTTTAAAAGTGCGTTTTTGGCTATAAACCACGATGTCATGCTTCGCCGCCTAAAGAAAGCAGCCCTCAAGTACGCAAAAGAGACAGAGAGTCGACGACTAAGGGAACTATCGTCCTCTAGCAAGGAGGAAGAACCAGAGATCCCCATACAAGTGAGAGCTGAATTGCCGAACTACCAAGGATGTAGCTGTGGATGCTAATGGGACCGGAGTGCCCGCAGCAATAGCAACAGGAGGTGGCTCTGGCTTTGAAGAATTCAAGATGATAAAGATGCTGGTGCCAGAGAAAACAGCACAGCAGAATCTGCAGGCGTACCTGAAGCAGCATTGGCAGATGGTAATGACCTGCACTAGTGACAATCAAGCAAGAATAATGTGGCTGGCTCGCGCCACTGGGCAAGCGCTGGGGCATGGAGAATCAGCCGAAGAGCATTACAAGAGGCTGGTTCTGGAAGATGTCGATGATGAGGACGCCCAGATAGAAAAAGCACGCGGCCAACTAGATCAAGGACAGACTTTGACACAAGTGTGGCACATCTTAAGTCACACAATCCCCCTAGGTCGGAATGTTCAGGCACTCAGAAAATTGATGAGGGGCCGTAAAGGTGAGATGGATTTCGTCACCCTAGAGTCGGCAAACAACACACAGGAACAGATCAAGGAGGTGGTCAAGAAGTGGGACCTCAAAAGGAAGTTTGAGGAGCAGAGGCGGGCAGAGGAGGTTCAACGTACTCAACAGAAGGTTGCCGCCCCGAAACCACAGCTAAACCCACAGAACCAACAAAAGAAGACAGATCAGCGACCTGCCTTCCGAGGTCCTCCTAGGAACATCCTGAGTGGCCGACCATCCGACCAGAGACCAACGGGGGAGAAGGCGTCAATAAGAGGTCTGGATATCTGCCGCCAGAGGAATTCAGAAAGTTAACGGCAGAACAAAAGGATGCCCTCCGACTCGCCCGCCAGCAGGCGGCCGGCGGAGGGAAGAAGGAATAATGGACACGACAGCTCAAGTCACCCTGGAGCATGCTTACCGGGTCGAGGATAAGATCTACACCCAGGTCGATGGAGTTCCATACCTGGTGGATTCAGGGGCTGAGGTGTCTATGACACGGAGGGCCCTGAATCCCAGGGGGAGGCTGAAGGTGCAGTTAGCGGACGCATCCATTGCTGAAGTCCCCTATGGCATCTGGAAGGGGACTATATGGATCCTGGGGACCTATGACCTGGTAACCATCACAGACTTAGAAGGATTACATCAGAAACCATGCAACCGCGAGAAGGTGGAGGAGCGCTTTTGCAGGCGCGCCTAGTCAAGTTGCCCGCGGTGGAGGACCAGGCCAGTAGGACTTGGTATAAATCAGTGAATGTTCCAGAGGTGACAGAGCAGAAAATACAGGATAGCGATCTTTCTCAAGAAGGGAAACAGCGGTTGAGAGAAATCATCTCCAAAGCAAGATTTTAAAATGACTGTGGTGATCTAGGAGCCCAATACATCCATACTATAGAAGGGGGAGTACACCCACCAGTTAGACAGTACCCCCTGAATCCAGAAGCAGTGAAAGAAATGGATCTTATAGTCAAAGAGCTACTGATATTGGGGGTAATTCGACAAGAGTTAAACCCGATAACCAACAGCCCAATAAGGCGATGAAGAAGCCAGAGTCGTCGGGAGGAGGCGACTTTAAACCTTTGAATAGAAGAACGGTTGCTAACAGGGCAAGGCTGATCAACCCTCAAGGGACTCTGAAGACCTTAAAGTTGAAACCTTTTAAATCCTGTATAGACTTGGCGAACAGATTCTTCTCCCTTCGACTAGCTCGAGGTTCGCAAGGGAAACCGGCCTTTACCCACAAGGGAAGGTCCTACGTTTGGGAAAGGCACCCACAGGGCTACAAGAACTCGCCCAATGTGTTTCAAGTAGCAGTTATGGATGTACTTGACGGACTAGATGCTACTATATACATAGACGATGTGTTCATCATGGACGATACGGAGAAGCAGCACCTGGACAGACTGCAAAAGATCGTGGAGAGACTCACGGAAGCAGGGCTCAAACTGAACTTGAAAAAGTGTCAGTTTGGGCGAAAACGAATGGATTATTTGGGCTTCCAGGTGTCTGACGATTTGGGACTATCTGAAGAATATCAATTCAATTCAATTCAATTTTATTTATATAGCGCCAAATCACAACAAACAGTCGCCTCAAGGCGGAAAAAGATCGAGCGGATAGAACCTCCGACAACGCTGAATGAACTACAAAAAGTATTAGGACTATGCAACTACGTGAGAGACCACGTTCCGGGATATCAGAGGTATGCTAAACCACTGTATGCCAAGTTAAAGAAACAAGAAGACGAAACTACAGTATGGGATTGGACAGCGGCTGACCAGAGCAACTTGGACGGCCTGAGACAGGCGATCCAGGGAGCTTTGAGGCTCGAACCACGAAGCCCGACGGCAAAGCTGGTTGCAGAGGTAAACTGCGATGAGGACTGTGCGACAGTAAAGGTGAGCAACAAGGGCGGTGGACTGGTCACCTTGTGGAGCTATGCTCTGACCACGGTGGAAGTAAAGTTTCCGCTTGAAGAAAAGGAGCTCACAGTACTGGCTCGGTACTGGAGCGCCTTAAAAGATTTGGCCCAAGGACAAGGGATCCGAGTCCTTACCCAAAGCCAGGTACACCGTTTCCTCAGAAAAGCTACCGTCAAGAGCACCAAAGCAACCAATGCCAGATGGGACAGATGGGAAGACATCCTGTTAGATCCAGATTTCGAAATCAGACCCTGTAGTGGTCTGATTTCGTGAGTACCCAAAGCGGCCGTAGCCGAGAAACCAACGGTAGAAGAGTACAATTGGACTCTGTTCACAGACGGCTCGAGGAAAGGACCTGACGACACCGCGTACTGGGGATTTATTCTCAAGCTGGAAGGCAAAGAGCAGACCCGACAGCGAGGGAAAGCACCCGGCAGCGCACAGGCTGGGGAAGTGACAGCAGTATTGGAGGGCCTGTTAGAGCTGGAAAAGAGGAAGATTAAACGAGCAAGGATAATAACGGACAGTCAGTATTGTGCTCAAGCATTAAAAGAAGTGTAGAGGCTAAGCCAATGCTTTAAGCCACTGAGGTGCTACACACGGGCTAACCTAATTGACGCGCTGATTACGGTGCCTGATGAATCAAAGTCTGAGTCATACTTGCCAGTTGAACACTTCGTCCATTTATTTTTATCCACAATCATCAGTGTCCATTA
>JASGAU010406506.1:0-12032 GCA_030220045.1 Australoheros facetus
ATATATTTTTCTCATTTTTCTTTTTTTTATGTTAAAGAATACTGGCAAATTTTTATATTAGTAGAAACAACTTGCGGTTAGTGGCTATTTTTATTTGTTTTATATTCAGTGAAAGAATAATGTTGATCAGTGGGGACATGCTCATTTGGCTGACCTCTATATCTCTGCAATCCATAAAAATTTTTAAAACACAATTTAAAAAAAAATATTTGTGTGTTATATTGTAAAGACACATGGATATTTCCATTTCTTGTTTTTAAAGAAATGTTTACTTTATATGAAAATCTTTGAGGTAAACCTGGGAGACACAAAGTGCACCGAATTCAGAGAATGACCCACCTGCATATGGGGATATCGCACAGACATGGCAGGAAACCTGCTTTCCTTTATGTCCTGCATGTAGTCTCACCTTGTCTGCAGCAGTGATGTCCGCTCCATGGTTCAACAGCATTTTAAGGACAGACAAAAGAACCAAAAAAATTTACCAGGTCTGCTGTTTGTTTTCTTACCATCATCATCCCCTCCTCTTCCTCCCAGCTGATGGAGCTTCAGTCTGACAGAAAAAACAGACTCAGTGTTTCTGGCCTTCATCACTCACAGATATTTTTCTTTCTGATGAGCTTTTTGTTTCTGGTCACTGATCATCACAAAGTACATCAATCAATCAATCAATCAATCAACCAACCAAAAACTGATGGTTTGGGGTCGTGAAAGCATCTCAATAACTAATTTTTATCATTTATCATTCATGCCACAATTGTTGAATTAGCAGAAAACCAATAAATTAAAAGTCTGATGAAGAGTCTGAATGATGAAGAGTTGTGAATGAGTTTCTGAGATTCAGGCTTCATGCCTTTGACAGACATCACACTGAGGAGGACAACGATGAAGCAGCTATCAGTTTATCATTCAATAATTGATTGATCAGCTGATGAAGAGGAGTGTATTCTGTGATGCGTTTACTGACCTCATTATCAAAGAAATAATGAGCAGCTCACCTCTGCAGCTCCACGTTCACAGAAGAAAAAACAGCAAGTGACACATGATCAGCTCCATCCTCCTTATATAGACACACACACTCAGCTTTGACTGTGCTGATTGAAGTTGCAGGTTGGTGGCAGGTGACCTTGTGATCTTTCAGAAACCAGAGAAAAAGCAGTGACCTGCCAGCACGAAGGGCGTTAATGGTTTTGGTTTTTTGTTTGGTCTCTGTGTCACGTCCTGTCATTCCATCTTCTGTTTCAAAATGTTTATAAAAAATTAAACTTTGAAACAAATGATCTGAGGCTGTCTGTATTGTAGCTTTTCCACCGATTCCCCTGGTTCATTGATACAACTGATAAATTACTGTACCAGAAAATAATCAAAGTAAACCGCCTGTCAGACTTGTCAAGCCTTTGGAAACTGCTGCTCTCTGAACTGTGGTTGGAGGACAGGTTTGTAGCATCAGTCTTTGGAACTTTTTCAGTTTCATAATTAAGCACTTTTTAGCACTTGTGAGAAAAAAAAAGGTTAAGATGGAATGAAATCCAGAAATGTGATCTCCTGGGAATCAACAAGCCATAAGAATGACCAACAACAAATTGATTTTCATTAAAACAAGTCGTCCTTGAACTCTGCTCTGAGTGCCCAGCAGAGTGAACTGCAACAGGAAGTGCTGTCGCACGGCATGGCACATTTTTCTTTGACGATCTTGAATGTCCTAATTACCCAGGAGGCCCAGCTGCTGCAGGATCTCCAGAATCTGCATCCACCTGCTCCTCAGACCTGCTGAAAGTCGTTCCTCCAACTTTGATGTGCTCATGAGACTTAAGCCAGAACATGGAAACAACACGACAATCAGATTGTGTCTTATTGATTAGTTTGTATCATTTCCAAAAGGTAAAGCACAAGAAGCTTTTAGCAGTCATTAAAAAAAAAAAAATTTAATAGGAAATTATTTTATTAAAAAGTAATCACTGATTTGAAAGGAATAGGCTCCATGTTTCATATTAAAGAAATGTAAACTTCGGAGGCAGCAGAGGTACGACCGAGGTCACAGTTTAGTGAACCCACAGTTCGTGGACTGATCATTGCAGTCTTCTGACATGGTGATGCCATCAGAGCTTCCTGCTGAGTGACTTCAAAGATCTCCTTCACAAGATCTTCAATAAACCCTCAGCAGTGCAAACGCAGACAGTGAATCCTCTCCATCAAACCGGACCTTCAACTGAAAGCCTCCAGATTCAAACTGTTACAGACACCAACAGTTTTCATATGCTCAGAAAACCCCTCGGCTTCCAACTGATCAATACATCCAACCATCAAACTTTCTTTCAGCAGCTCCACTGAAACGGATTTCTCCCTGCAGGACAAAGACTGTCAGTGAGGAACATCTGCAAACTTGACTGAAACCCTGACATCATCTCTCCAGCTAAAAACTGAACCGGAGACGGACAGATGATGTTTCCACACCAGTCGAATGAAACCGTCTCTCGAAGTGAGAAATGCAGATCTGATTATTAAAGAGAAAGAATTCAATGCATTTTTTAAAAACAATGACAAATAATATAATTAGTGCATAGTTGTGAACAGACAAACTGTTTTCTTGACAAACACAGACCAATGTTACCAGCCTTTATGTAAAACACTTAAGCCATTTATGGTTTGGTAAATCTAAATTCTATTTCATTTGTAGCACAGTGAACTCACAATTTTTCCTCCCTATCCATGATGTCTGCATCATAAACACCATCATTCTAATCAGTCAGTGCTGTAGGGTTAGTAGTGGACCAAGTGTGGGGTCCTGAGTTTGAGTAGAAAATTCTTGAAGACAAACAGGAAAACGATCAGCAGGACGTGGCATTGTATTTCAACATTTATTTATTTTTAAAGTGTCTCCATAACAAACATCATGCCATCAGCATGAAGTCAAATCTGCATAAAACTGACCATCAGTTCACTGTGTAGCATTAGCACGTGGTTGGACAGCTGAGGGGTTTGAGCCAGTTAGCTGGGAGATGTGAAGAACTTCCTCGCCAGCTCAGGCCGACCTCTGAGGACAAAACACACCAACCATGAAGAGAAGTCAAAGAAAAATAAACAGAATAAAGATTTTTGTTTGCAGCATCTAAAAAATTATGAACAAGATAAAAGCAACAATGATCTCTCTCTGATGTCTTTAACTGCATTAAAGGGGCAGCAGGTTTGTTCTAATACTAGAACAGATGGAAAAGAAATGTTTACAAGTTTGTCAAACTTTTGAGGAAACAGATGCTTAAGATGCAACTTTGGTTCTTTTACCAAAAAAAAAAAAAAAAAAATCTAAAGCTTTATTAACAGTTTGTGATGCCTCTGTCACATAAATCAGATTTCCAATGTCTTAGAATTATAATTATGAATTTGTCTAACATCCTCATTGTCTTCCTCAGTATTTGTTCAGAGTTCGTCTTACATGTTGGCCGCGTTCCTGACTCGGCCTCTCACAGATCTTCTGTTGGTGGTTTGGCAGTAGCTGTTCAACTCTGGAGACGTCAGTGGCTGAAAAAAACGACCTGAAAAGAAAAACCATTTAAGAATAAGTCTACTAGTTTTAGAGGTTCCTCCTCTGTCTAAAGAAAGTCCGGTCCTCCTGTGAGAGGAAACGCTACCATCCACGGAAACGGACAACCTGAAAGTGTTTTTCTGAGGCTGCAGCAGCCAGAAGATTCTGTTTCCTGATGGTTTAAAGAGGCTTTGAGGATTCTTGAAAGATTTTAAAAAGATGCAAACTCACAGTTTCCTTCATTCTGGTTGATCTTGCTAGTGGAGGATGAGACGGGGATGAGGCCCATGAGGATGCCCCTCCAGTAGTCTTCAGGGAGGGACAATAGGCGGCAGACGACCTAGCAGGAGAGCAACGAGAATACTCCACATTAGTGGTGTGCAATGCTGCCAGCTTTGGTATCCGATCCAATACAGAGTAAATGCAGGGCCAGTACTGCCAATACCAACACTTATAAAAAGTGAGAGGAGATTAGTCATCAATTTATCAAATCTGAACACATTTTAATGGCCACTAAATCACTGATTTTTACTTTCCACAATAAAACACACCTTTCAGTTTGTCATACTTTGAAATTGGGTTTTTGGAAAATCTGGAATGCAAATGTGCCTCTTTAAAGCACTTTAGCTGTGGAAATGTACCGTATAAATAAAACAGACTTGATAGTCTGGTTATTATATTTAGACATTTTTCACAGTCGAGTCTGAGCCATATTTTTTCAGTTCCAATAAGATAACAAACCAATTCAGTAAGCTGAACGTATCTATAGGTAATCAGTGTGATGAAGTATGACCAGCTATGACCAGTAACACTAACATTAACTAATGCTGAAGAACCGACAGTCATAACTGAAATATCACTTTCACCACTATGAGCACCCTCATTGTCTTCTGCCTGACTGACAGTAACCTTTGACCTCTGTGTTGGGGCCTTGGTCTGTCTGAGGGATTTCCTTCCTCTTTGTTTCTTTTGCAGCTCATTCCGGGACAAAGCTTCTTTTTCATGGTCTTTTGTGACTTTTATAAGTCGGTGATGTTAACACTGATGATCTTAACGTGATGTGAACACTGTAGAGTTTCATCTTCCCTAAGCCCCCCACATAAGATTACTTAGGATCAGTTTGTTGTTGTTTAGCTTAAAAGGAAATGTGCTATATTAGTCTATGCTACTTCTAACACTAGTACTACAACTGTACAGGTCCAGCAAAAGATGGCCATACTGATGTCCATGAAGTTTTATTTCTCCCTCTCCAGAGACTGAAAAAAATTTACAATGTAAATATCACAGACCTTTCAAAGTCTCATCTTGGCATCCATAAACAGTCTCAAGCTACCACAACAAAAACATGCCAACATTAAAATTACTGAAAATTTTCATTGTTCATAATGTCCAAAGGCATGAAACAAGATTACATAAAATCACGTGTGCACCTCTTGGGCCACATGTAGAATCAGGTCATCTTTCCTCTGCATCCATGCTAGTTGTGGCCCATAATGCTATGGTAGTGCTCTGAGCTAGACTTTGGTCATGTGACCATTATACTCTGCATTTGCATGAAGGTTTACAGCACCCATTTCCTTAATTCACTGACTGGAGTGAAGACAGTGACCTGGTTCAGCCAAATCACACCAGTCTGTGGTCATTTGAGTGTCATTAGCCCGGTTCAGCTCAGTCAGCAGTCTTTCCGGTGGATCTGCTTTCACTACTTTTGTGCTTTCAGCAGCATCAGCTGGTCAGGACTGGCTCTCTTCCACATTGTGTCTTTGTCTCTCTCCCCTCTGCCCCAACAGGTTGCGGCAAATGGCTTCCCCTCCCTGAGCCTGGCTTTGCCAGAGGTTTCTTCCTGTTAAAAGGGAGTTTTTCCTTCCCACTGTCACCAAGTACTTGCTCATAGGGGGTCATTTTGATTGTGGGGGTTTCTCTGTAATTAATGTAGGGATTTTACCTTACAATATAAAGCACCTTGGGGTGACTTGTGATTTGGCTCTATATAAAAATCAAATTGAACATGATTAGAGTTAAGAGAGACTGTTGGCTTCACTTCTTCCATACCATTCTACTAGAGGGCTCAACACTTTGATTCTGAATGGCAAGGAAGAAACTATAAGTGGCTTTTCGGCTTTACGAGAACCAAACAAACTCAAGAAGTCAAAATTTAAAACCCCTTACTTAAAGTCTAAATATATTGCCCCCAAATTTTTAATCAGCCACGACGTGTATAATCAATAGAAACAACAACAAAAACCACAACAGGTCTTATTCACAATAGACCTCAGATTTGTGATTCATAAATCACTAGGAATATTCGACTCATTAACCAGGGTGATTCAGGAACAGACCAGCACTGGCCTGCATGAGAGGAACAGTGCTTGCACAGCCATGTCTCCTTTCTGATGAATGGGAGCAATGTACTGAACTTACATGAGTCAAACCAAAGCATCAAACCTATCACACTAGTATCGATCATATACCAATACCAGCGTTGGTATCGATCCTTTCGATATTTGGACAGATCCGCCCACCCCTACTCCACATAAACCAGATGGTGTAATACTAGAACTGCTGAGCATGTTATTTTGACCCAAAAGGAATTAATGTTGTAAAATGCTGTGCTCAACATTTGCCAGTCAGGTGATCGAACAAAACTTAATGTTTTCACATATTTTGATATGAAGGCTGCTGTAACATGAGCCAGAGCTAGCTAGATGAGACTGATAATATGTACAGGACTGTAGTTAGATAAAAGATGATTATTACAGGGATGAACAGGTTGGGGATGGAACACTGAGCTGGGTCAGTGCGGGGTCAGAGCAGCAGGGGAACCACATCTGAACTGAGCAGAGAGTCCAGAGTGTGGAGAACTAATCAGAGCAAATAAAGAGTGAAATCCAGATCAGAGCGGCCAAATCATACGGGTTTCCTGAAGAGCAGAGCTGTGGAGGGCTGCAGGTCCAGCTGTGAGGTCAGCTTTACCTTCGAGTGCAACTAATACCACACGTTATCAAAATTCATTTTTGACTTTTCTATAATATTGATCTTCAACAACAATTCAATTATTCATAAATGTTAGCTATTGTGTTTGTTGTACCCTTTGTAAAGTTAAAATATATATTAGCATCCAATCTGCAATGAAAAAGGTAAATTTGTAAAAAGACCTTACTGCTTAGAAAAATTAGATGAAAATTACCTTCAAAGAACAAATTTTTTGCCTTTGCTGCTGTTGTTTCAGGACGGGGTCAAAATAGTGCCCCCTGGCAATTCTAATGTTAATGCAACTTTCAGTCAAGCACGTCCATCTCAGACCTTAATTTCATATTTAGAGAGGCTGACCTTCGGCTGAGTGTTGGTGTCTCTCATGATGGTGCTGGGTGACGGCTCAGACGTTCCATGACCCACTATGGTGGGTCCGAACACCCGGGCCAAGTTATTCTGGTCCATCTGGCACTGAGGACTCCTCATCACCCTCAAAAATTAAGATCAGTACAGTGTATAATTTACTTTAGTGATGCATTTGATACTTGGAGACCACTGATGGTTGCCTCCAGAGAAACTAAATAAAAGACCCAGAAAAAAACAGAGCAAAAAGAAGCACCAAAAAGAAACTGTTTCAAATCAGAGCCTAAAATGCTGATCTTCAGCTCCACAGGAGTTTATTTCTATGTGGAGACTTCATTGAGCAGCTGAAGGGTCTTACTTGTGTAAGTGAATCATGAGGAAGGCAAGTGTGTCTCTGTTGGCCTTTGGCAGCTCTGCTATGGCCTGGTACATGATGGCCAAGCAGTTGTCTTCATCAGCCAGCTCTGAAACACACAGCGATGTTGGGCACTAGACTCAGGTCTGGAATTTAACAATGTGAACATACCTGAAGACTCCATGAAGGTCTTGTGCAACCTGAAGGTGATCACAGGTTCCTTCAGCTTCCTCAAGAAGTCCTTCAGAAGCCCACAGACCACGTGGACATCCTGGACTTTACTGAGCATCAGAGCAGGTTTCCCCTGAAGGAAGCAGTCTCTGAGCTCCTTCACCAGACGCTCACCTCCAGGAATTCTGTACAGGCCTCTCTGCAGACACAGGTGAGAGATCACTGTAATTGATTGGATGCAAAGCAAAAGCCAGAAAGTTGACACAGGAAGTGTATGCTGGGGAAGGGCTTCCAATTAGGTTTCCTTATCCATATCCCAGCATGCAAAGTGTTCCTCTATAGGGGGCTCTTACTCTATTTTATTGCCCGTGTATTGGAGCAAACAGTTCTCTTCATTACTGATCAAAACCAAAGAGTAAACAGGTCAGAGCTCACCTCCTGCAGCCCTCTCCTTTCAATCTCTGCCACACAGTCCACGATCAGCTGAGGCACTCGGGGATGAGTCTGTGGCGCAAAGTCCTCCAACGAGTCCTGAGCAGAAGCAGAGCTTCATTCAGACACGTGGACCAGCTGTTTCACCTCAGGTTTTCTTCCTGCTGCATTTTAGCAGTTTCTCTCCAACAGTAACACATTAACACCAACTTTAACACACATTCAGTATTAAACCTGGCAGGTTGGTGTTTTAATCTCCAGCTACTCCATATTGTATGAGTAGATGATGCTCTGGGCCTCCAGAGCCACAGCTGACTCAAACTATAACTTGGCTGTAGCTCAGGAGGTAGAGGTGGTCACCTACTGATCGAAAGTCAGCGGTTCGATTTCTGGCTGCTCCAGGCTGCATGCCAAAGTATCCTTGGGCAAGATACTGAACCCCAAGTTACTCTCCGATGCAAGTGGAGTGTGAATGTTAGATAATAAAAGCACTTAGCTTAGTTAATCATTAAAGTGCCTGCGTGAATGGGTGTGAAGCGTTTATATAACATGTAAACATGCTGTATAAGCCCTTTGAGTGCTCAGAGTAGAAAAACACTATTTAAGAGCTAGTCCATTTACCATTTACCTGACTTCCATATATAGGCTACACAGTCTGATCAGGTGTTTATCAATTTAAGCACCATTCTAAACATCNGGTGAAGAGTCTTCACACAACATCGGGAAGTCTTTCAGAGTTTTACCGTGATGTACATCATGATGTCACAGTGAAGCCCCTCACCCTGCGGCACTGATACCTTAGCTGCCATTCGAGTTGCACTTCCTGTTGTGGTGTTGGAGCCTAAGCAGCCATTGGCAAGCTTCTGTCGGCACTCTGGATGAGCAACTATGCGACAGTTCCTGCACTTCACCACCATCTTCCCAAAGCGGATCCTCTTCCCACATGGCATGCAGGTCTCTGGACGGATAACCTGGGGGAAAGCGATGCATTACTCCATCAGAATGGACATCAGAGCTTGATGTGTTCCCTGAATGTGAATCTTGGGAAGGTCGTACCGTCTTTGACACAAAGATGTGTTTGAAGGTTTTTGGATCTCTGCTGATGTTCACAACTTTCTCCTCAACCAGAGCTTCAGGTTCAGGCTCGACAATGGAGTATTCGCAGGGAAACCACACTGAGGTTTGGTCTGAGGGACAGATTTCAATACAGTCTTTTTACTCACCTAATCTGACAGATTAAAGTGGCAGACCAACACAGTGTCTTGGTGAGGTGTTCAAAGCTCCTCTGCATTGATCACCACTCCTCTAAAATATGTTCCCTCATTTAGTGTTTGGATGATTTAGTGTTTGTCTAACATGTTGCTCCAAGATCTTCCCTAGGCATAAAACCAGGGGTGAAAGTAAGCCGGTACTGCGTACCACTAAAAGATTCTGCGCCGGTAAGTTGGACCGACTGTCTGCTGTAAAGCCGTCATTCAGAACCGGTCACGGCTGTACTTTGGGTCAGAATAAATCCGCTAGCAATAAGCAGTCTAAAACACGATGTAATCAGTTAATTGCTTTTTTTTAAATTAATTAATTTTTTATTTTTTTATTTATATATACACAAGAATTTAAAACTACTTTCACCCCTGCATAAAAATGAAGGTGAGAGCACCTTAATCATCTTCAGTCCATCAGCAAGCTGTCCTACAGATGAAGACAGTACTCCCATCAAGATGGAAGTGCTTCAGAAGATGAAGAACTACCATTTATTGACCTCCATTGAACTTTCAAACATTAAAAATTCCTGAGTTTTTCCAAAGGTTGTGGGCACTCCCATTACTTGTCCGTTTGGTGCACCATCACCAAGAATTTGAACCAAACCCACCTTCTTTCAGTTTTTCCTTCATAAAAGTCCAACAGGTTTAATATCAGACTTTTTTTTTTTTTCGCTTTAGTTGAATCCCATAAGCGCTGTCACTAGCCAATCAGAGGTCAGGTCTCTGAGCCAGCATCGTGTCCATGTTGTAATGTACTGAACTGTTATACAGCGCTTTTCTAGTTTGACTAGACTACACATCACATTTTAACGACACGTTCATGTAAGCACTTTGTACACTTCAAGCACTTAATTTCCCTCCAATTCAGGATCACCAATTAACATAAACACGCTTCATCAACAGTTTGTCCTGTCACTCCAGGAGCATGATGGGAAATCTTTCAAAAGCAGTCTTGTTGTAGTGGTGCAAACAAGACCTCGAAAGATCCCTGCTCTTTGTAAAATTTTGAATCTTTGGCACACTGTCAAAGACATAAAAAAGAGCCAGATTTGAGTTTCTAAGCCTTTTCTAAGGAGAGAAGTGGATCTAAACCAGGAGAGCAGAGCCAGCAGGTCCCCTCATTGTAGAGAATCAGAGGGTTTTCCTTTAATCTGTCACTGGTCTGTATGCATGTTTGGACTTGATGCTAAATGAACTGACTGTAGAGCTCACCTCCTCCTGAAACGGCGCAGTCCTGGTTGATGGTTTGAGGAGGGTTTTCAGGGGTCTCCTGAGTGATTCCCACCACCATGTGAACCTGACCTCCATTGTCATTAGAAATGATGGATGCCTTCACAATGGTCTCCACCTCCTGAGTCAAACACAAACATTAACAATTCTGCTCGAACAAAGTCACTAATGAACAATTTTGTTCATTAGTGACTTTGGTTTTGTTATGCTGCAAACATGTTATAAGTGACTGTATGCATGCAAATCAATGCATTTATGCATCTTGACATAGACAAACTGAGCATCAGAAAAGAAAAAGTGATTAAGTGACTCTGGTTGTTAGTCTGAATATTTCAGAAACTGCTGATCTGCTGGGATTTTCCCACACAACTATCTCTAGGTTTTACAGAGAAAGTCTGAAAGAGAGAAAATATCCAGTGAGCAGCAGTTCTTTGGTAGTAATTGCCTTGCTGATGTCAGACGTCAGAAATGAATGACCAGACTGCTTTGAGCTGATAAGAAGGCAACAGTAACTCAAATAATCACTCATTACAACCAAGGTGTGCAGAACTGAACACACAGCACATTGAAAGAGATGGACTACAGCAGCAGCAGAAGACCACACTAGGTGCCACTCCTGTCAGCTAAGAACTAAACTGAGGTTCTCTGTTGTAAACAACATGAAAGCATGGATCCATCCTACTTTTTATCAGCAGTTCAGGCTGCTGGTGGTGTGGTGGATATTTTCTTGGCACACTTTGGGTTCCCGTGTACCAACTCTTTCAGCTGCTCCCTTTTGGGGTCTCCACAGTAGATCATCTGCCCCTATCTGACCCTATCCCAGCATCCTCCTCTGTCACACCAGCCCTCTGCATGTCCTCCTTCACTACATCTTCACTGATATCTTCCTCTTTTCCTCCTGCCTTACAGCTCCATCTTCAACATCCTTTGTCCAATATTCAGAGTCCCTCCTCTGCACATGTCCAATCCATCTCCACCTTGCCTCTCTAACTTTGAACTGTCCCTCTGATGTCCTCACTTCTAACTCTGTCCATCCTGGTCACTCCCAATGAAGATATGAACAGCTTCAGCTCTGCCACCTCTAGCTCGGCTCCTGTCTTTTTGTCAGTGCCACCATCTCCAAACCATACATCATAGCAGGTCTCACTACCATCTTGTAAAACCTCCCTTTCAAATCACCCCTGACACTCATCTCCACCCATTCTACCCTGCCTGCACTCATCTTCACCTCTCTTGTGCACTGTCCAGGTATTTAAACTCATCCACCTTCACTCCCTCTGCTCCTTATATGTTCACTTTTCCACCTGTCTCCCTCTCATTCACGCATGTATTCTGTCCTGCTTCTACTGACTTTCATTCCTCTTCTCTCCAGAGCATACCTCCACCTCTCCAGGCTCTCCCCCACCTGCTCTCACTACCGATCACAATGTTGTCTGCAAAAATCATAGTCCACAGAGACTCCTGCCTGACCTCATCTGTCAGTCTGTCCATCACCACTGCAACATGAAGGGGCTCAGAGCAGATCCCTGAGGAATTCCCATCCCCACCTTGAACCCATCTGTCACGCCTACTGCAGACCTCACCAATGTCTTGCTGTGATAAGGTGTGCAGTAGGCCCCATTGGGAAACTTTCAGGGGAAAACCTGGTCTTGTTAGGAGAGACGGCATCTATCCTACTTTGGATGGAACAGCTCTGATTTCTAGAAATCTGGCCAAATTTTTT